>JAKUCV010001307.1:54476-136075 GCA_028386065.3 Turnera subulata
GGTGCTTCCCAATCGACGATTGCTTGCACCTTGGACCTGTCCATCTTCAGCTTCCCGCCTCCAACAATGTGACCAAGGAATGCTATTTCCCGTTGCAGAAAAGCACACTTCTCCTTCTTCACGAACAGCTCACTGTCTCGCAAAGCCCGAAACACTTGTCTCAAGTGATCTAGATGCTCCTCAAGTGTCTTGCTATAAATCACAATGTCATCTAAATAGACCACCACAAATCGATCCAGGAACGGGGCTAACACCTTGTTCATCAATGTACAAAAAGTGGCAGGGGCGTTGGTTAGTCCAAAAGGCATGACTAAAAATTCAAACGAACCATACCTCGTCACACACACGGTTTTCTGCTCGTCCCCCTCCGCAATGAGAACCTGCCAGTAACCCGATCTCAAATCGAGCTTAGTAAACCACTGTGCATCTCCAAGCTGGTCAAACAAGTCATCTATCCTCGGAATTGGATACTTGTTCTTCACCGTAATCTTGTTCAATGCCCGGTAGTCGATGCATAACCGTAGAGATCCATCGTGCTTCTTTTGAAAAAGCACAGGCGCACCATAAGGTGCCTTGGATGGCTGGATAAATCCCGCATCCAGTAGCTCCTTTAATTTCTTCCTCAACTCCTCTAGTTCAGGAGGCGCCATTCGGTAAGATGCTTTCACTGGTGGTTTAGCACCAGGCTCCAATTCGATTGCGTGATCAACCTCCCTCCTTGGCGGCAGATTCTTTGGCAACGAACTGGGCATCACATCCGCAAACTCTTCAAGTACCTTTTCCACTTCACTTGGCATATCCGTGTGTCCTTCCTCGCTCTTCACCTGTGCAAGAAAAGTAGGCTCTCCACACTTGAGCCCGCACGCCAGTTGTAGGGCCGAAACTTGTTTCTTCGGCTTCCGTCCCTCATGTCCAGCAGTCACCACACATGTGCTCGACCTCCGCGGCAAGTGAATTTGGTTAGCACCTGGAAAGATTGCAGCATTGTGTTTCTCAAGGAACTCCATCCCTAAGATCATGGGGTAGTCATCTAGGGGAACCACCGTCAGCTCGATCTTTCCTCGCCAGTCACCCATGGTAATTTCCATGCCTCGGGCCACACCTAGGATCGGTTGGGCAGCCGCGTTAATGGCCTTCATGGTGCTCAATTCCTTCGTAATCGGTATGCCAAGCTTCCTCGCTTCAGTACCTGAAAGAAAATTGTGAGTAGCACCAGTATCAACAAGAGCTTTAAGTTCATGTTTCATAATGCACACTTTGGTGTACATTCGACCTCCCTGTGCCTCCGACTTCTCAACCCTGACTGCACTTAGGATCTTAATCGACCCCATCTTGACTTTCTCTTCCCCATTGTCGGTATCGGCACTTTGCTTCAGCAAGGCGGCAAGCTTGTTTTTTCTGTGGACAATCCCACGCCTTGTGTGGTCCCTGACAGAAGAAACACTTAACGTCTCCCCTGTTCCCACCCTTGAATTTGCCCATCGGCTTCTTGTCTCCCTTCTTGGGTCCAGAACCTTGAGACTTAGCCTTCCCTTCGCCACCCTTCTTGGTATCCTTGGAAGAAGAAGATGCTTTTTCCTTGCCATACTCCGTAAGTGACTCGGCCACACGCAGTGCCTCCTTTAGGGTCGTTGCACGACGATCATCAATCTTCGCTCGTGCCCACCCCTGAAGTCCTACAGTAAAAGCGCCATACCCTTCCTCTTCCGTCATAGAAGGAATTTTAAAAGCCAAATCCTGAAACTCCTTGACGTATTTTCTGATGTTGTCCGTGTGCTTCAAGGCTCGCAACCTATCTCGTGCCTCCCTCTCAGAAAACTCCTGGTAGAATTGGTTCTTCACTTCAGTCTTGAAGCGCTCCTATGTCCAATCCGCGCACCCCTCAGTAGTGCGTACCCGTCGCCACCACAAGACCGCAGAATCGGCAAAGTACCTCCCGGCTATCTTCACTTTCGGGTCGTCTTCAATGATCTTCAGACCATCAAAGTATTCTTCACAACTGAACAGGAAGATGTCCACTGCCTTTGCTGTCCGCGTCCCGTCATACTCCTTTGGCTTCGGAATATCGACTTTGGGCAGCACCTGTTGTTGGTGAAGAGGCATACTACCATCCATCAATGATAGCTGCCGTTTACACAATCGGATATCATCCTTTAGAGTACGCATCTCCTCAAATTCCTCGACAAAGTCGGATAGTGCTATCGTCACACTATCATTCAGCTCTGTGAATTGCACGCGGAGTGCTTGAACCTCACCAGTCATGCCCTCCGTGCTAACTTCACACTCATCCACCCGCTCCTCGAGGTTGTTCAATCGCTCTTGGAACTTTTCAAAGCGACTTTGAAGGGCTGGAATTGCGTCCTCCATCGGATTTCTACTCTTGGATCGACCCCTGGTCTTCTTGTCCTCAGCAACCTGCTTCGGACCTCCTTAAGACTTCTTGCCCTCAGCAACCTGCTTCGGGTCTCCTTGAGTAGTTGTCCCGCTTGTTTCCTGCTCCCCTAGGGGTGGTTTCTCCGTATTAACCATCCCTAAACCAAAATCTCAAAACAATCTCCAACAAAGTGTGATTATTCCGTAACAAGAACACACAAGTCAACCAATATTAGAGTAATAAAAGTCGACACCCTTGATAGAAACCAGATGCGTGTACCCAAGGATCAGCAAAGAACTTCAATCTTCCACACCAACACAAATCGACCAGCAAAACCCACAATCGGCAAACACCAAATAATCAAGTCGACTTTTATATAAAAAGAACCAAACCTGATTCGGCAACCCTCCAAGCCTTGTTTTTACCTTTGTCGATTAGTGCAAAAGATCCCCAAAAGTTCCAGCCAACAAGTCCTATTGCACGAAGGATACGTCTTGCATAAGCTACAGCAACCCGTTGGTGCGCCAGAAACTCCCGTTGGCGCGCCCGTTGGTGCGCCAGAAACCCCAGTAAGCGCGCCCGTTGGTGCGCCAAACAGTCCCAGTTGGCACGCCAATTAGCGTGCCAGAAACTCCGTTAGCACGCCGATTGGCACCAGAAGCGTGCCAAATTGCACCAGCACGGCACCAACAGCCTCCAGACCCTTTTCCTTCACGAATAAAACTTGAAAGCTCCGCTACCACTTGTCACGGGCACAAAGAAGATGCGCAGCAACAGCCCGTGCGGTCAAGCCAAAGGCTTGTCAACCTAACAGCAATCACACGAATAAAAGAAATAGAGAAATCGGTATCACAATAATATGGGAGAAGACTTAGTATTATTATTAATAAAACAACAATACATGCCCAACAACTCCCCCTCACGCATTCTATTTATAATAGATCCCGCAAGGTTTCAGCTTACTTTCCCTACAAGTAAAAGGAATCCTACCTAGGCTAGAATTCTACTTTACTTGTCCACTCCTACTCAAACTCAAGGTGGCCAAACCTAGTCCAAGTCTGAATGGGTCAGCCCACACGCACACCTACTCAAACTAGGACTCCTGTGTGCCTTGGAAATCCTAGTGCATGACAAAATGCTCCTTTTTCCAAAGTATGCAAATGAATCTAAAGTACGCCAGAAGCGTAGAATATGCTCAGTTCCATTGAAAAATAAAAATTCTCGATAGAGAAAAAGGAGCAAAGATATAAGATGGCCCCAATAAGAAAATAAGGCCTCCAGTAGAGGTCCAAATTGAATGTCCTCAAGAAGAGGAAAATCCTCCAGAAGAGGTCTCTGACACAATTGATGATGTTCCAGAAGTAACTCAGGTACTTGAAATAAATTGAAAATGATGAGATCTCAATTACAGTGTCAGGAATAAGATGGAACCGACGTGAAATAACCGTCGACGGAATATTTATTTATAAATAGCGCTAAATAAAATGAGGATCATGAACCTACTTCTACAGGTGAATGTAGGCACAGTGTGATTGGCCAAAATATATGAGATCTAATTATAGGCTGTGCTAGACTCGCTTGTGAAGCGAGAAAATTTTTCGGACCGGTAGTCCGTACACCAGAAGGTGTAAAATTGATCGGTCGAAAATGGGTACTTGTGCAAAGAAGAGATATAAAGCACGGTTTGTAGCACAAGGTTTACCCAAACGACCCGGTATTAATTGAGAGGAGATATACTCACCTGTGGTGGACACAATTATTTTGATAAATCTGGCATTATATGAAAAGAATTTGAAATGCATCTAATGAATGCTTTTACAGCCTACTATGGATCCATAAGTCGTGAAATATACATGAAGATCCCTGAAGGATCCAAGTTGCCTGAAGCAACTAATTCCCGGGAAATTAAAAAAATTAGAGTTAATCTTTACATGATCTTTATGAGTATGGATAAATTTATGTTGATATGTCTAGTGATTGGAACCCTAGAAGAAGCTTCCAAATACCGTGCTATTAGACTGGTCCTGGAGTACCCTGTCTAAGTACAATATGTATTGCTTGCAACATAAAGCCTGAAGCTTTTGACTTAGGCCTATTGGCAAGATATGTATTTGCTCCTATCTTTGGGAAATAACAAATATGTAATCCTGTAAATCCTAAAGAGAGTATGGTTGATTTTTGCAGATGTAGATCCCTTATTTAGTCCACATAAAGCACAGGCGGACATCAACTATAACTTTACACATGACATTGCAATATCATCAGGACTACAAAAGCAAAATGACAAGATAGACGCTCCAACGACAAAAAACATGAAGATAATGCTGCCAACTCTGTCCAATTGAATTAATGATCAGACAAAATACACGTCACCAGAAGCTGACAAGGGCGATAGGCATGCAACGATATCAAGAAATCAATGGAGGCCAAAATGAGGGGGAGTAGAATATGCAGTGCACTCTTTTTTCCTTCACCAAGTTTTTATCCCACTGGGTTTTTCTTGGTAAGATTTTTAATGAGGCAGTTCTCTACTTAGCGTATTCTACCCAATACACAGTGACATCCAAGGGGGAGTGTTATAAAACATGCAAAATAAACGTGGATGTCACTATGCGTGATACTATTCCACCTAATTTTTCTTGTATATATATATGATATATGAATGAAGAAAATGAAGCTGAGAGCAGAATACCGAGCTCTGCTACCTCCCTTTTTCTCTTTGTTCTTCCTCCTTCTTCATCAATTTCTTCTCCATTTAACCATTAATTCACAACACATATTAATGTATACGTAAAAAAAGTAAGATGACTTATTAGTGATTTTTCCTAATTTGAAATCAATAATTCATCCTATTTTATTATAAAACACATCAATTTTTAAAAATTTTCATTCCAATCAATTATCTTAGATAAAATAAAGATTATATGATCAGATATTTAATTAAATATTATTTTTCTAAGAGGCATTATCTTTCTTTTTATTCTTAAAAGTTTCAAGGATTGCTCTTTCTTTTTTTTTTTTTTACGTACAAATAGAATTTAGTTCTTAATTTTATGGTGGAGAATAATTTTTTATAATTTTAGAAATTTTGCATATATTTGTTAATATTTCGGTAAGTTACTTTTTTTGCTATCTTCATCATTTATATACAGTAATTATATTTTCAACTACTATTTACTTATTTATTTGTATTTTAATTTTTATCATTGACCTTTATTTTGAAAAAAATCAATCAGTACAAATATTTTCTAAAATAGAATATTATTGAAATAAAAAATGATGAACAAAATTGTGAACAAACTAAGTAAAAGGAAGTAATAGGGAATAGTTTTCTTTATTTTTCTCCTTATCCAATACAATTTTTTTGGTCCAAATGTTGTTTACATTTTATTCATGTTACATATAACTTTGTATATCATGTATGTATGAATGAGAGTCCAACCGAAATCCAACGTCAGTATTATTAAGAAAAGTTTTTTTTTTCTTACTAAGTGGATATGTTACTTGGTAGGCTGTGAGCACCAAAGAATTTGCTAAGCAATAGTGTTCCTTTTGCATATTTTAAATATTCTTGCATATTTTAAAACTTTAATAAATTTCGAAGTATTTTCATTGTTCTAAATTAAATTATTAATTTTTTTGCCCCCTGGTAACTCTAATTTTTTTTATTAACCCATTCATATCGATTTGCATCATTAATTTATGCGATATATTTTATTGTTTCTGTTCATGTAAAAATAAAAGGATTGAGTGGGAAAGAATCTCTGTTGAGTCCTAGGTTTCTCTAGGTTTTCTGTGTCTCTGTAAGACTTTTGCAACCCTAGCCGCCTAGGGTTTCTAATTTCTTTTGGAGAGTTTTTGTCTTGTTTGTTTTGCAGGTGATTCTTCTCGGTTCTCGAGTTCTCGGCCCTGTTCTCTGCAGGTTTTCTTGTTGTTTCCGTGGTAATATGAGTTTTACACTAGGGGAGGATGCGATGGAGGGTCTGAATCAACATGACGAACCATTACCCCAGGCGGATGATGATCTGCTAATATTGGATGATTTTCCGAGTGAACAAGAAAGTCAGTGCGAAAGATGCTTGGTTGGGCGGCTGTGGAGGGAAAAAAACTTTAATCCGAATGCTCTGCTCAGAATTATAACTGCAGTTTGGAATCTGAAGAAAGGAGTGGAAGCCTCCGAAATTGGTCCGAATCTGTTCCTTTTTCAATTTCATGATGAGCGAGATGTTGAGCGGGTGATAGAAGGCAAACCATGGCATTTTGATCGCCATATCTTAGCCCTGCAGGAATTATCAGGAGAGGAACAACCATCTGAAATGAATCCATCACACTCGGCTATGTGGATTCACCTTTATGATGTCCCTCTCCGAATGCGCCAAGAGCGCATCATAAGGCAGGTTGCTACTAAGATAGGGGAATTCTTGATGGTAGAGCCAGAATCCATGGAGCCCAAGTCCAAAGTTGTGAAGGTACGTATTGATCTGGATCTCTCTCTGCCACTAAAAACTGAAGTTCGGGTTCAGATTAGTAAGGGGCAGATTATTACTGTGCCGGTTAAGTATGATAAATTACCCAACTTCTGTTTCACATGTGGCCGTCTTGGTCATACGTTAAAAGATTGTGATGAGGAGGTGGGGAGCGGCAAAGATGAGGAGAGAGTCGTCTATGGGGATTTTTTACGGGCATCTCCAAACGGGCGAGCAATATCGCTATCGGTTGCAGCTCGTAAAAACCCCCATGGGACTGTTCGTCGATCTTTGTTCCAATCTACAGGGTCTCCGACGAAGAACAGAGCTGAGGTTAGGCAGGAGACAATGTCAGAGGCAGAAAGTTAAGGGGGAAGCAACGACGAAAATGTAGGAGTGAAATCAGGATCTGTGGAAGCGGTAGCGGCAGGATTGGAAAAGATGTCTGTGAAGGATAAAACTCCTGGAAAAGAAGGAACTGCCACTGCTGAGTTTGTGATGGGAGAAAACACGACTACGAGGAAGGAAACTGCGATAAACGTGGAGGAAATGGTGAATGGGACGAAAACAAAGACAGAAGAGGTGCAGTCTAATAATAATACTTACTCTCAGAATGAGGAGGCAGGACATCAAGTCAATTCTGGACCCATTAATTCTTCAGAGCCCATATTGCAGCCCAAACCAAAAGCTTCTTCTAATATACCTACCAATAGACCATCTCTTAGTACAAACACAGGCCCATCAGAACCCAAACATCCAACCTCTAAAGAGAACCTCCGTACTAACCCACTAGGTTCGGCCCCAGCCCCACATGTGGATATTATCAATCCAAGTCCTCACCCTAAAGCGTCACAGATTATTGGGACTTCAAAACACAACGACACTCCAATTCCTTTCACTAACACTGCTTCTGAGTTGTCTGCTCTCAATAAGCATCCCTTGTTTACACCCTCGGCTACACCGACTATCCCGCCATCAACTCCAAACCTTCCCATACCCCAACCCAGTCCTATACCATCTTTAGTACCTGAGACAAACCCACCAAAGAACAAGTCTACACTACCTTCCTCAACTGTCCTGCCCCCGAACTTCTTATTATCACCGGATAGTGTGGAGCAAGATGAAGGAACTAGCAGTGATGGTCGAGGGAATAGATGGAAGCGTATGGCTAGGAAAGGTGATCAGCCACAGGCAGAACAGAGTTCCCAGGTGGGGAAGAAGAGGGAATTGGGTCTGGAGACAAGTCAAAAGGAAGTGGAGTTGTATTCTGAGCCTAAGAAGGGGAGGAGTAACAAATTGGCACCAACGGCGGACACTGCAGAGCAGTCCCTCTGATCATCATGAATCTCTTATCTTGGAATTGTTGCGGGCTTGGAAACCAAGCAACAATTCGTGCTCTCAAGCGATTCATTCGCTCACAAGATCCCGGTATGGTTTTTCTTATGGAAACTCGTCTTAAAGTTTTTGAAGTAGATAAAATTAGAGATAGTTTAGGGTTTCAATTTGGAATAAGTGTTGATTGTGTGGGGGAAGGGAGACATAGGAGTGGAGGATTGTCGATGTGGTGGAAGAATGAACTAACGGTTTCAGTGCGATCCATGGGTCTTCATCACATTGATGTGAATGTGGAAGGAGCTGACTTTGTTAGCCGATGGCGGTGTTCGGGCATATATGGATGGCCGGAATGGGAGAATAAAGTTCTGACCTGGGAGCTGCTACAACAATTAGGGTCTCAAGCGCAGCAAGCTTGGTTGGCGTTTGGGGACTTTAATGAGATACTTTATAGTGAGGAGAAGGAGGGGGGTGTGCCAAGAGACCAAATGATGATGCAAAATTTCCACCAGGCTCTTAGTTTCTGTGAGCTGGAGGATTTTGGACACGATGAGAACCTTTTCACATGGATCAAAATGAGAGAAGGGGAGATATGGTTGCAGGAACGATTAGATAGATTTGTTGCTAATGAGGGCTGGAAATCACTGCTTCTGAGATGCAAGGTTCAACATTTGTTGCGTATTCGATCTGATCATCATCCAATTCAGTTGTGTTTGGACCGTGAGAGATTACTAGATACCCCTTGGTATCATATGTTTAGATTTGAATCTGTTTGGGCCAATCATCCTGAATGTGAAGCTGTGATACAAAGTGCCTGGAATTGTCCACAACGGTCTGCACAAGGTTTTACTGACAGTGTCTTAGGGTGTAGTAATGCATTGAGTAGCTGGAACAAATGCACGATTGGGTCAATAAAAGGCAGAATTAAACAGTTAACTGGCAAGTTGAATCGGTTGCAGAATATGGGATATGATAATGATAGGATACCGGAGATGAACAGGCTAGCAAGTGAGTTGGAGCAAGTCTTGCTTGATGAAGAGAAGATGTGGCAGCAGAGATCCCGAGTGTCTTGGTTGAGGGATGGTGACAAGAACACTAATTTTTTCCATAGGAAGGCATCTCAACGCTTTAAAAGGAACAGAATTAGGGGGGCTGAAGGACAATACAGGCCGAATGGTGTCAGGTCATGAGGAGGTCAGCAGGATTGCTAGACAGTATTATCAGGATCTCTTCACATCATCTGACCTTAGTGAGATATCTTTTGTCACGGGACTTCTTGAGAACCGAGTGACCGAGGAGATGAACCAGCGACTACTAAGACCATTCACTCCAGAAGAAGTTCGTGAGGCTCTAGGCCAAATGCATCCTACCAAAGCTCCAGGCCCTGACGGTATGCTTGCTCTCTTTTATCAATCTTTTTGGCATGTTGTTGGCTCAGATGTCCTTGACCTTGTTCTTAATATACTAAATCACAAAATGTCACCAAAGGATATAAACACTACCCATATTGTCATGATACCCAAGACTCCACATCTGAACCTTCCTGAACATTTTAGACCTATTAGTTTATGTAACGTTGTATTTAAGTTAGTCACCAAGACTATAGCCCATAGACTTAAAATTATTCTACCGACTATTATAAGCCCTACACAAAGTGCCTTTGTCCCCGACTATTATAAGCCCTACACAAAGTGCCTTTGTCCCTGGTAGACTCATAACTGATAATGCACTAGTTGCCTTTGAGACCTTCCATTATATGAAGAAGAAAACTAGTGGTCATAGAGGTTATGTTGCCCTAAAATTAAATATGAGTAAAGCTTATGATAGAGTGGAGTGGAAGTTTCTTGAACAGTCTATGCTAAACCTTGGTTTCCATTCTGATTGGGTTGAGTTAGTTACGCGTTGTGTGTGTACAAGTTCCTTCGCTGTGAGAGTGAATAGGGTTCCTTCTGAATTTTTTACCCCTAGCCGAGGTCTTCGGCAGGGAGATCCTCTTTCACCATACTTATTCTTGATATGTGCAGAAAGTTTATCAAATCTTATTACCTTAGCTGAGAGGAGGAAAGAGTTACATGGTGTGGCGGTATGTCCTCGGGCACCATCTATTTCTCACCTCTTTTCTGCAGATGACAACATCTTATTTGCACGGGCAAATGTTCGTGAGATGGATGCACTGCGCAATATCCTGAATCTATATGAGCTATCATCAGGGCAGAAAATTAACTTCGACAAAACTGAGATGTCATTTAGCCGAAACGTACCACAAGAGACCAGAATATTGCTTGAGCAGAGATTGCAAGTAAAGGCTGTAGACTCTCATACAAAGTACTTGGGTTTACCCATGGTGCTTGGTAGGTCGAAGAAGCAGGTTTTCGCCATGGTGAAGGATCGAATATGGAAGAAACTGAAAGATTGGAAAGGGAAGTCACTTTCTACAGCAGGGAAGGAGGTGTTAATAAAGGTTGTGGCACAAGCCATTCCAACCTATGTCATGCAATGTTTTGCGTTGCCAACTACACTTTGTAACGAGATTGATAGTATCATCTCGAGATTCTGGTGGGGCCAAAGGAAGGAGGAACGGAGGATACATTGGATCCGGTGGGAGAAGATGTGTAGCCCGAAGAAAAAAGGAGGTATGGGCTTTAAGGATATACACTGCTTTAATCAGGCACTTAAAAGAGGGGAACTCACCAAACTATACACTCTATATAATGATTTTTATGGTGTATTTGTCAAGTGTAATTTCTCAATTATTATTATTATTTTGCAATATATATAACTAAATTACTTCATTATTTTTAAGAACATGATGCCAAATTACTGAGAAAAATTATTTTTTAAAAAAACTAAAAAATTATATTACCAAAAATTTGGAAATACTTTACTTTTCCCACTTGAAATTGAATAATAAAAATTTTTAAGATAAATTATTTTGTTCCAAAAGTAACAAAAAATATAGCGAAAATAGTCAAAAAAAATAAAATACGGTAAAAACATAATGAAGAAACTATAAAATTACTTAAATATTAAAATTTGCATATAGTTACATTACGAATTTATTTTTTTCTAAAATTCAGGTAATTAAAATTACTTAAATATTTAAATATAAATATATTATTTTTATAATATACTTTTCAAAAAAATAAATATAATTTTATTGCCAAATCTTTTGCTCTAGAATGGGGAATTAAAATTATCGAGATAAATTAATTTATTTAAAAGAATTAAAACATATTGGCCAATATATAATGGTGTAAATTTGTTGTAAGGAAATGAGAAAAACCTGAGTCATTATACGACATAGGGCAACAAACAATCTCTATCTTATAGTGGACACATAAAATTATACACATAAAATCAGAATTGACATGGTTTTAAAATGACTAATATTTACGATAAACAAAATATGAAAAAATTAAATGGAACTATGAAAAGATATATGATATATTACTTATCACAGAATGACAGAGACACCATAAAAGGATGGTGGGAGAATTACTTATCACAGAATGATAGAGACACCATAATAAATGCAAAAAAATCGACATCCATAAAAATAGAACAAAAACCAGGAGCAACCACTAGTGCCACACCAATGGTCATAGATGAAGAAAATGCTGTAGCCACATTAATATACGCAATTACCAAATCTTTTAAAGGCAACCCAGAAGATTCACGAGAAAGAGCATCAGAAATATTAGCAAATTTAACTTGTCCCTCATCCCAGCAGCCACACCATAATCCCTCATCTTCCATAAACTTTGGTAGCGGAGCCATAAAAGTTGATATCCAATACACTAGCTTCCTTGACGTTGGCGATGGTCAGCCTTGGAGTCCGTTGGTCAGCCCGGAATTAAGCGAAAAGGGTGGTCCCGGACGGTGGTCCCGTCATCCGATTGGGAAGAAGGTAACACGATTCTTCTCTATGGATCGGTTAACAATTTAAATTCTCGATGTCTAGATTGTTAAGAAGCTTCTCTAGAGGATCTGCCTCTTCGGCTTCCTCGCAAAACAATATGAATTCAGATTCAACAATAATAAATCGGCAAGAAGTACGAATTAGTGATATAGAAAATCAGTTACATAACTGGAATATCCCTAAAATAGCAAAAACAGAGGTGTATAAGGTAGGAATCTTCGATAGACCGCATGAATATTTAATAGAAACGACCGAGCAAACACTACCAGTAAGTCCTCAAACGGAGCATGTCGAGCTGTTGAGTTCATCTAATATCAATAGGCATAAGCAAAAATATAGATTTCTGCATATAGGATTAGTGCAAGTGGCTATTAAACCATTAATAGATTAGGATTAGACTCTCCGATATTATTATGCTTAAGAGATGCAAGATTCGCAAACTTCTCCGACTCTTTAATAGCTGTATGTGAAAGTAATTTAGCAAATGGCCCTGTTTATTTTAACTCATATCCAAACTACTCCGTAGATTTATTTGATGAAAATATTTTAAAGGTTCTAACTCTCAACATTAATATCCCCTCAACAATGATAAAAAATTCAAAAAATGCAGCAATAATTTATAGGGTCTACTACAAATTAATGAGCTCAAGCATTAGTCCCAAAGCCATTAACCAATCACCAAAAGGTACCACTATGTTGATAGAAGCAAATTATGAACACATGAACATACAGACACCTAGAATGTTAGAATGGGATCAAGTTAGTTTCCCTGAAAACTGGAGTTTGCCAGGAATCAATCCAGTTAAGACCTTACCTCCTAGAACAAGACCCTTTGACATTATAGAAGACTCACATGGAAAGGTGCAAATAAGATTTCAGTCCACAAGATTTGATAACTATAAAATAGATACGCCAACTCCTTCAAGAAAATCAACAAGTAGTATACCAACCCACCTTAGAGGAGTAGACTTTCAAAGGACTATACCTAGACCATTCTACCAAACATCAGAGACTAGTCAACCCCAATCTTTACCAACAAAACAAGAACCGTCACCCCCACTCTCACCAACAGTTAGCGATATGCATCCTCCAGGAAATACCCCTTATGATGACCAGTTAAATGTTCTTACGTCAAAATTCGAACTAGATATTCCATTCTTAAGAGAAAAATTTTTAGATCCTTTTTACGAACAAGAAAGACGAGACTTTGCATCACAATTTACCTCTCACGATCGCCAGAAGATTAAAAAACAATATTATGAAGATTTAATTCACATAGAAGACAATATTGGGTTTTTCCCTTGGTGGCAAGTTAACAAAAGCAAATGGGAGACAAAATATCAAATTCATGAAACCTTTAGGTTAGCGCAACCTTGGCATACGACAAACTCAGGGGAAACTATAGTATCAACTCAACCCCCATTAGAAGAAATAAAAATTCAATGGAAAAATTCAGAAGTTATAGCAAGCCCATTCAAGAAACCAACAGAAGATCAAAATTTCACTGCATTAAGAAATCAAAATAATTACACTAATCAAATGCTTCATACTATATCTAAACAATTAGAAATTATAGAGACAAATCAGCAAACAGAAGTAAAAGACTCTAAGATAGAAGGAACTTCCCAATCATTATATCGGTCGCTAGAAAAACCCATAATTACTCCTCCCGAACAACCCAAGATAAAATTACATAGTCAATCACAAGAAAATGAAGAATTAATCGACATCATCACTCAGAAACTTAAAGCTCTAGACATACAAACACCAAAAAAGCAAATATCCGTATTAACAGAAGGAGATTACTCAGAACCAGATATCGATGACTTAATGAGGCAATTTGATGAAAAGATGACTATTAACAAAATAAAAGGAAAAGGGAAAATCCAACATGAAAGGCAAAAAAAATTCAACAAACCAAAGATTCCTCACTATTATACCAAACCATCATTACCCAACATAGCTTTTGAAGAAAGGGGGTATCGCTTTCAAGGACAATATGATGGGAAAAGCATCTATGAGTGGAATATAGATGGAGCATCAGAATACGCAATCATCTCTATTTTAACGGATATGTGTATGGCAGCAACATCTTACAAAAGTAATAACAATACGGACAAAGAAACTGCTTTAACTTTAGTTAGTGGATTCTGAGGACAATTGAAAGGATGGTGGGAGAATTACTTATCACAGAATGACAGAGACACCATAATAAATGTAAAAAAATCGACATCCATAAAAATAGAACAAAAACCAGGAGCAACCACTAGTGCCACACCAATGGCCATAGATGAAGAAAATACTGTAGCCACATTAATATACGCAATTACCAAAACTTTTATAGGCAACCCAGAAGATTCACGAGAAAGAGCATCAGAAATATTAGCAAATTTAGCTTGTCCAAAATTACAAGATTTCAGATGGTATAAAGATATGTTTTTAACCAAAGTCATGATAAGAACAGATAGTCAAAAAGAATACTGGAAAGAAAGATTTTTAGCAGGACTCCCAAGATTATTTGCAGAAAAAGTAAAAAATAGATTAAGAGATAAATACAGTGGAAGTATTCCTTACGATCAATTAACTTATGGAGATTTAATTAGTGAAATTAATAAAACAGGTTTGGAACTATGTAATGATATGAAACTAAAATCAAAACTAAAGCAAGAACGGCTGACAGGAAGAAAAGAATTAGGATCCTTTTGTAGTCAATACGGGTACGAAAAAATAATATCACCTTCACAAAAGAAGCAAACTAAAACAATAAGAAATTATCGAAATTACAGGAAATCCCATTTTAAAAGCAAAGACAGGCCATATGAAAATAAACCAAATAAATTCCAAACTCGCAAAAGCAGATATACAAAGGGACGAGTCGTCTGCTATAAATGTGGACAGGTAGGACATTACAAAAGAAATTGTCCTATGTCCCAAAAAATTAGAGAATTAAATATCGATGAAGAAACAAAACAAGTAATGCTAAATCTCTTATTAACAGATGATAGTGATTTAGAAGATGAATCAGATGATGGTTTATATCCTATACAAGAAAGCCTGGGTGACTCAGGCGAAGAAGAAACTAGCTCTGACGACAACGAAACAGGAGTATGCGCCTGCAAAACTAAAACAATAAATACCTTGGCATCAGAAAAGAATTTATTAAATCTAGAATTAAATTCTTTTCTGATGCCAAGGGATTTGTTATTAAATCTAGAATTAAATTCTTTTCTGATGCCAAGGGATTTATTATTTTAGTTTTGCAGGCGCATACTCCTGTTTCGTTGTCATCAGAGCTAGTTTCTTCTTCGCCTGAGTCACCTGGGCTTTCTTGTACAGGATATAAACCATCATCTGATTCATCTTCTAAATCACTATCATCTGTTAATAAGAGATTTAGCATTACTTGTTTTGTTTCTTCATTGATATTTAATTCTCTAATTTTTTGGGACATAGGACAATTTCTTTTGTAATGTCCTACCTGTCCACATTTATAGCAGACGACTCGTCCCTTTGCATATCTACTTTTGCGAGTTTGGAATTTATTTGGTTTATTTTCATATGGCCTGTCTTTGCTTTTAAAATGGGAATTCCTATAATTTCGATAATTTTTTATTGTTTTAGTTTGCTTCTTTTGTGAAGGTGATATTATTTTTTCGTACCCGTATTGACTACAAAAGGATCCTAATTCTTTTCTTCCTGTCAGCCGTTCTTGCTTTAGTTTTGATTTTAGTTTCATATCATTACATAGTTCCAAACCTGTTTTATTAATTTCACTAATTAAATCTCCATAAGTTAATTGATCGTAAGGAATACTTCCACTGTATTTATCTCTTAATCTATTTTTTACTTTTTCTACAAATAATCTTGGGAGTCCTGTTAAAAACCTTTCTTTCCAGTATTCTTTTTGACTATCTGTTCTTATCATGACTTTGGTTAAAAACATATCTTTATACCATCTGAAATCTTGTAATTTTGGACAAGTTAAATTTGCTAATATTTCTGATGCTCTTTCTCGTGAATCTTCTGGGTTGCCTATAAAAGATTTGGTAATTGCGTATATTAATGTGGCTACAACATTTTCTTCATCTATGGCCATTGGTGTGGCACTAGTGGTTGCTCCTGATTTTTGTTCTATTTTTATGGATGTCGATTTTTTTGCATTTATTATGGTGTCTCTGTCATTCTATGATAAGTAATTCTCCCACCATCCTTTCAATTGTCCTCAGAATCCACTAACTAAAGTTAAAGCAGTTTCTTTGTCCGTATTGTTATTACTTTTGTAAGATGTTGCTGCCATACACATATCCGTTAAAATAGACATGATTGCGTATTCTGATGCTCCATCTATATTCCACCCATAGATGCTTTTCCCACAGCAACAACATCATCAAACCAGATTACAGCAAATAACCGAAGTACAGGAACCGAACTATATAGCAAAAATTCAAAGGAAGCCGAAAACCAAAAAAAAAAACCACGAAAGAAAAAGAAAAAAGGGAAAAAGGGGTGAAAAATTGGAAAAAAACCATAAAGCTTTGAAAAAGAGAGACGGAGAGAGACGTAAACGGAGAGTCTTTTCTCTTTCCCCGAAAACTTCCCAGTTAACTTCCCCCCTCTTCGTTATCCACTCTATCTCAAACACACCTCCTCCTCCTCCTTTGTCTATTCAATCTCTTTAAAATCCCTCTTCATATTAAACTCAACACCAATAGTCTCCTCTGTACCATATATATACATATGTATATGTAAATTTTACTAAAATATTTATAAATACATATTAAAATACACCATAATTACCATAACACATAAAATATTAATTTTCTACCTAATTTAATTGAATAGAATTGAGTAAATAAAATAAAAAAATTAATTACTTGAATATTAAAATTTAAAATATATTTGTTTTTGTAATGTATTTTAGGAAATAAAATATAATTACAGTACCAAATTTCTTGTTCTAAAATGAGGGTGATTAAAATTTTTAATATAAATTAATTTGTTTTAGAAAATAACAAAAAAATTCATACCAGATTTTTTAGCATAAAATGCTGGTAACTAAAAATAAAAATTATTACCAACTTTTAAAATAAAAAACTATACACTCTATATTAAACTAAATATCGAGTTATAGTACTAAAATAGTTGAAACAATAAATTATGATAAAAACAGAATGGAAAAGCTATTAAATTACTTAAATATTAAAATTTAGATATCGTACATTACAATTTTTTTTGTTCTAGAATGCCAGTAAATAAAATTAGTAACGTAAATTAACTTTTTTAAATATATAACAAAAATTATTATCAAATTTTAGAACAAAAATTTATAATTAAGTTACACTTGTATTTGTCAAGTGTAATTTTTCATTTATTATTATTATTATTATTTTGCAATATATATAACTAAATTACTTCATTATTTTTAAGAACATGATGCCAAATTACTGAGAAAAATTATTTTTAAAAAAACTAAAAAATTATATTACCAAAAATTTGGAAATACTTTACTTTTCCCACTTGAAATTGAATAATAAAAATTTTTAAGATAAATTATTTTGTTCGAAAAGTAACAAAAAATATAGCAAAAATAGTCAAAAAAAAAAAAGATAAAAAGAGACGCCCCGACCCGTATTTACCGTACACAGTAAACACGTGCCGGAACTGTGACAACCCGACCATTCAAACCCAGCATACAGTGTATAAAACATAAACCCTGGCTTGACAGCCCAAAAATATAAACAGCAATATGGCCCTACGACCCAACATCAATAACAGCAGTAATAACTCAACTGGCCCAATGGCCCAGCAACAGTAAAAACATGCACAGCGGAAGACTTAACAATATGCACAGCGGAAGACTTATAACTCACATTACAACACATGCATAGCCCAATGCAACTAATGGATCCGAGTCCTGTCCGAGGGTACGCTTCAGCTCGCCCTGTACACTCCTGCACTACAAACAACTCACCCTACGGGATGAAACCCTGCAGGCGAGGGGTGAGTCCGAAGCGCTCACCGACGAAAGATAAACAGAGATATATTCAACCGTAATACTTTCGAAGTATTACAACCATTAAACAGAAGAATCTAACACATACAACACGATAGAGGAATCCAACAACAAACAACACATCAGAGGAATCAGTAGAAAGCACAGGCATACACAACCCAAGAAAACTACTATAAACAACTAACCAAGACCAAAAGAATGCTTATTAACTTTTATTACCAATTTTATCTTCCGGGCCCGTCACTGGACAAGCTAGGGTCGTACCTAGTTATTAACTAATTCTGGATGCCAGGCCCCACCACAATCCGGGATCAACATCCCCATATCTCAAATCCGGGATCAACATCCCAATATCTCAAATCCGGGATCAACATCCCAATATCACAAATCCGGGATCAACATCCCAATATCACAAATCTGGGGTCAACACCCCAACCAACTAACCCACTGGCCATGACACCACAGAACTAGTCTCTAACCATCTAGTCGTACCACTACTTTCCAAGTGACTATTATACCATCATCTCAAATTCCAGTCCAAATCCATTACTCTTTCATCAATTACCCAATTTCTATTATCTCAGATTAACTCCACAGACTCAATCTCTTATCTCAATCTCATGACACAAATTATTCAAACTTAACAGCTCAGCATTATTTCCAACACAATATACACAAGTCTAACACAATCCAACAACAGCATCAATAATTCCACAGCAATCAGGTAACAATCAATAATTATTCCAACAGATCAATCTAACAACAAAAATACACAAACAACAAGGATACACACACAGCATTACGGGCACATATCAAGGTTTATCCATCCTCACCTGATGTGTCTCTGAAATTGCTATCCGGTTAAATCCCGATACCCTATATGTACATATAGGAACACAATAATCACTTATATTGCGCAAACAAAGATAATTATGCATAATGCCGGTTTAGAAATCGTTATACGGCTTGTCTTATATCCAATTTTTATTGTTTCCATAAATTTCTTTCATATGATGTTAACCTCTTTATTCAATATACTATCTATACTTAATTTCAAATTGAAACCGAAACCGAGTTTCCTGTCGATATTCTAATTACACTTAATGTTAAATTAAAACCGAATCCGAACGTTCAAGCCGATATCCCGGCCCATTAGTCGCTCGTGTCAAATACATATTTACGATTAGTACTATAGCTCATTAAATAATACAAAAGTTATCTAATATTTAATGGAATGAAATTCATACGTAACAATATAACAGATTAATATAAAATCTCTAGTGGTAAATAATGTATCCAGTAGTAGGTACATAGTATTCCGTCAAGCCAAGAATACAAATCTTAATATTTTAAAAGTATTGTAAAACATACTTTGGTCATAGAATAAATTCCATCTGGTTAGGTATTTATAATTAACTTTTATCTTCATAATTGATTCCAAGATGGTGTCCTTTTTTTAATCTATAGATTAATTCATTTACCATTGTTTTTAATTTATAAATTAATTCATTAACCATTTGTAATATCGAACGTCCATCGGGTCCGTTATTAGATTGTCAAAAGCATATGTGTCTCGGAAACATGGGCCTCTGCACGTTCGGCCCGTTTCCGAGTCCGTTGTGCAACCGAGCCCAAACCCGAGCCAAGGTGAAATAAGCCCAAGGAATTACCCAAAGTAACCCGTCCACCGAGTTCCGCTTCTTGAGGAACGCACCGTTCACACCGGAGTTGCCCGGGTCTCGCCGGAAAATTCTCGGGACTTGCCGGAACCTCGCCGGAATCCGGCGGTTACTGGTCACACAGAAGTCCTCAATCCAGCCCATGTCTCCGTTACTGTTCACCACGCATCCAAAACACCCAAAGCACACAGAAGCATCACGGCCAACCCATCACCGTCACAAACCCACAATCAAAACCACCCAATTGTCAATCACCCACCGACGACCCCAAGCACCATAATCAAAACAATCCAATCAAACCACAATCGAATCGATTAAAGGTTGGGAAGAGGAGAAGGAAAAGATGTGACCAGAGACTCACCCAAGCTCGGTGATGACGAGTGATAGACGCGGTAGAGGCGCAAGTCACAGAGGAGAAATGATGGCGGCGGTCGTCGCGGCTGTCGGCAGTGACGAGATGGAGAGGACTCAATGGCTTGCTCATCGCCGGCGTGCAGCAGCGTGGAGGAACGGATCTCAAGGCGGCGACATCGGCTGCAGTGGTCGCCCGAGTCAGTAAGGGTGTGGCCCGAGTTGCTGCAGCTTGGGTTCAGCGGTGTTGGCGGCGAGGAACGGACGGTGGCGGCTGTTGACGATGAGTCGTGGTGACAGCCGTGGTGAGCTCGGGCGGCTGCGTGTCTTCGTCACGGTGGCGTGACTTGCAGCAGTGAGGTGTAGGGAGGGGAAGGGAAGAAAGGATGGTGGCGGCGGTTGATGGGGGTTCGGTGGTGTGTACCCGGGTGTGAAGTAGAGAAGGAGATAAGGGAGAAGGAAAAAGCAGGAGGGTGTGGGTGTGTGGAGTAACGGGAAAAGGAAAAAAAAAATGGAAGGAGTAATTGGGGGAGGAAGAGACAAGGGAAGAAAGGAAGAAAAGATTGAAAGTGAGGGGAGGGGCCTGTTAATCACGGGTGGAGGCGGCTGGAAGAAAAGAAAAAAAAAAGAAGAAGGATAAAGGAGGAGGAGGAAGAAGGAAAAGAAAGAAAAGAAGGAAGAGAAGTGGGGCCCGCGCGGCTGGGGAAAAACTGGGAGAGAGAAGGAAATGTAACCGGGAAAGAGGAAGAGAAAGGAAGGAGGAGAAAGAAGAGTGGCCTCGTGGCAAGCCACATTCAGCCGGTCCGGATTCTCGCGTCGGAATCTCGTAAACGCAGGGATACTCCCGTCTTTTCGAATTTTCCGTCCCGAGTCCAAAAATACAACTTGGGCTTGGAAAATCCGATTAATCCTCCTGAGCATCGACCAACTCTCGGAACTGAAAACCGAGGCTAGGTTAGTTAGGAAGATACTCCCGAGCGTGGGAAAATTCTCGGTTTCGAAAAACGACCCCCGATTTACCTTGAATTAATTACCCAAGATTAATTCATTCGGTAAATCACTGTATAACGACTTTAACAATCCCGGTAAAAATCTAAATTTTACCCGGGCTGTTACATAAAAACATAATGAAGAAACTATAAAATTACTTAAATATTAAAATTTACATATAGTTACATTACGAATTTATTTTTTTCTAAAATTCAGGTAACTAAAATTACTTAAATATTTAAATATAAATATATTATTTTTATAATATACTTTTCGAAAAAATAAATGTAATTTTACTGCCAAATCTTTTGCTCTAGAATGGGGAAATTAAAATTATCGAGATAAATTAATTTATTTAAAAGAATTAAAACATATTGGCCAATATATAATGGTGTAAATTTGTTGTAAGGAAATGAGAAAAACCTGAGTCATTATACGACATAGGGCAACAAACAATCTCTATCTTATAGTGGACACATAAAATTATACACATAAAATCAGAATTGACATGGTTTTAAAATGACTAATATTTACGATAAACAAAAGATGAAAAAATTAAATGGAACTATGAAAAGATATATGACATATTACTTAATTATTAGTTATTCTTTTTTTGATGAAATTATTAGTTAATCTTGAGATGAGAGAATAGTTTTAAATTTTAATTTTTTTTACCAGCTTGAATGTCAGATAGGGAGGGAAACGTAGAGGTCAAATTGTTTTATCATTAACAAATTAATTTAATGGACCCACCCTAATGACCATATTTGTCCACTCATAAAAGCTTTGTTTTTCTTTGTGAAAAAAAAAAAATGTAGATTGGTCCAGTCCCGTAAGTTGGCTTTTACTTTTTTGTGCGTTTTTTTTTTTTCCATTTGAGAAATAAGTTAACCTGCTAGATTTAAAATGCTTTTTTTTAGAAACGAGGCAGACTTGCATTGGAGAGAATTAACGTATGGTTACATCAGCATGAGCTATCACTTCGATGGAGCGGGGAAAGTTCTCAAGGAGCACTGTTTCATCAATCGAGAGCCTTGCTAATGGGCCATACTATGAGCCTACTTATTACATTTCTTTTTGACATGAGAAAAAGATACACTACACATGTTATGAAGCAGATAAGGAACATCAACCAATACCAAGCCTAGATAGGACGCAGCTGGATGGGAGCAGGTCACTTCCGCAATAACTCGTTGGCAGTCTGATTCAACATAGACAGTCGTGAAACCAAGAGCTATGACAGTTTGGAGGCCATACAATGCCTTTCCTTCGGTAATTTCAATAAATAACTGTGTCTATTATAAAATTGGGGAAGATTTTTACTATTTGATGGAATAATACAAAGTTGATCAAACTTGATCAAGGTAATAATACAATTTTGGTAATAATAATACACTTTTGATAATAATATGTACAAGAGAATAATAAATTTAGATGGAGGGAGATTGGAAGAGAAGTGTATGGAATGAGAAGAGAGTGAAGTTAATGGTGGGTTGTAAGTGTATGAAAGTGAAGGAATGAAGAGGTATTTATAATTGGAAATGGGAGGATAAAAATAAATAAGTATGATTAATTTAAAAGGATAAAATCAAAGGGATGTTAGGTAAAGGAAGATGATATTAGGATTAGGACAAATCGAATTATAGAGGGTAATTAGCCAAAGAGATAATTCCAAGTAGAAGTTTGGTGTATGGGTAAAGTATTTACCGAAAGTAAATTCAAATATGGTAAAAATGAGTTTTATTGAATGGTAACAATGACATTCACCATAATATATTTATAACAGTGTCCCTATTTTAGTGTAGGCTATTGCAGAACATCACCAGTAATGCGCAGTTCAAATCAACCACTATATGTGCCTCCACATTTGATGATTACAATGCCAAATTCCCAAATTTGTTGCTCTGAATCCTGAAAATCAAAAATATTGAGACAAAAATATTGTTTTAAAAATTATCAAAACCCAAATAATCATGAACTGTTAAACATCCAGACTTGGTGACCGATACCAAATAAACTCCATGGAATAGTTTAGAAAGATAAAAGAAATATGGTTAAAGTGGAAAAAGAGAAGCAATTGAAAAGTCTCTAACATTCGAGAATATGGTGTTGGGCCCGGTGGCACTATCTTGCGGAAATAATATCACCTCACAAGGAAATAAACAAGTGGAGGACAAAAAGAGATAAATCACACACAATATTTAACATGGTTCACCCAAATTCCGGGCTACGTCCACAATCCCGATCCCACCGGAAAAACTTTCACTATAAATAGTAGGCTTACAAGAGAGACTTCCCTAAATTTTAGGGGTATAATCAACCTAGAGTTCTACCCAAAATAGTGTCTCACAAGGTGTTTCCCAAGTGTTTGTCAAAAATACCCCTAAGGTATTTTTTCCTCACTATTTTGTCACTTCCTAATTTAAGAAGGGAATTTTTCTCCTCAATTTTTCTTCCCTCCCACACACTCTCTCTTTCACTCTCTTATTCACACTTGTTGTGAATGTTGGGATGCTTTGAAGAGCAAATGAGAAGCCTATTTATAGGCATCTCGTCAGGGACCAATTTGCAAGATTTTACAACTATAGGGAACAACTTGCAAAGCTTCACTAACTGCTCCACTAATAGCAATTAGTGCTCCATTAGCTTAGTGGGGTTGGTTTTCATTAATGCAAGTGGTGATCCCCACAATTAGTGGAGGAACCACACACTAACAATTCTCCCCCTTCCGACTACATGTTGGGGGGATCCACCAGTCCGGCAGCTTCACGGCAGTATTCAAACTTCCCTCTTGGAAGTGTCTTTGTCAGCATGTCAGATCCATTCTCTTCTGTATGGATCTTCTCGAGTTGTAACATCTTCTTCTCTAGTACATCCCTGATCCAATTGTATCTCACATCTATGTGTTTCGATCTGGAATGAAAAGAGGCATTCTTCGCAAGATGAATAGCACTCTGACTATCACAAAACAATTGGTAACTGTCTTGCGAAAAACCAAGTTCGGTTAAGAATTTCTTCATCCACAACAACTCCTTGCATGCTTCCGTTGCTGCAATGAACTCGGCTTCTGTAGTTGACAGAGCAACACACTTTTGTAGCCTTGATTGCCATGACACTGCTCCCCCTGAAAAATTAATCAGGTATCCTGATGTAGATTTTCTAGAACTAACATCACCAGCCATATCTGCATCAGTGTATCCAACCAGCACCGGTTTGTCTTCTCCATAACATAAACACATTTTGGAGGTTCCTCGTAGATACCTGAAAATCCACTTGACAGCATTCCAATGCTCTTTACCAGGATTAGAAAGGTATCGGCTCACTACTCCGACTGCGTGAGCAATGTCTGGTCGGGTACATACCATGGCATACATCAAGCTTCCCACTGCTGAGGCATATGGAATCCGCTCCATCTCTTTCTTCTCCTCATCCGTAGATGGACTCTGCTCAGGACTTAGTCTAAAGTAGTTAGCAAGAGGACAGCTGACTGCTTTAGCTTTATCCATGTTGAACCGTTGAAGTACCTTCTCTATGTACTTCTCTTGGGACAGCCATATCTTCTTGGCTTGTCGATCTCGAACAATTCTCATCCCGAGAATTTGTTTTGCTGGCCCCAAGTCTTTCATGGAGAAAAACTTGCTTAGCTGTGCTTTCAAGCTGTTGATTCTGGAAACATTCCGGCCAACAATCAGCATATCATCCACATAGAGCAATAGGATGATGAAGTCATCGTCAGAAAATTTCTGAACGAACACACAGTGGTCTGAAGTAGTCTTCTTGTATCCCTGTTGCCCCATCACAGACTCAAACTTCTTATACCACTGTCTTGGGGCTTGTTTTAAGCCGTAAAGGCTCTTCCTCAATCTACAAACGTAATCCTCTTTTCCTTTCCGCTGGAAACCCTCTGGCTGCTCCATGTATATTTCTTCTTCCAAATCACCATGTAGGAAGGCTGTTTTGACATCCATCTGCTCAACCTCCAGGTTAAGACTCGCAGCTAATCCCAGCACTGTGCGGATTGAGGTCATTTTCACCACTGGTGAGAAGATTTCATCAAAGTCAATCCCTTTCCTTTGACTGAAACCTTTGACAACTAATCTTGCTTTGAATCTTGGAAGTGGACTGTGCTCTTCATGCTTGATCCTGAACACCCACTTGTTTTTCAAAGCTCTCTTGCCTTTAGGCAGCTTCACCAGCTCAAATGTTTTGTTCTCATGCAAGGATTTCATCTCTTCTTGCATGGCTTGAATCCACTTCTCCTTATGCTCATCACTAACAGCTTCATCATAGCTTTCTGGCTCTCCCCCATCAGTGAGTAATGAATACTCGTTTGGAGAGTACCTAGTAGAGGGTTGCACAGCTCTTCCAGACCTTGTGTGATAAGGAGAATTACTTGATGGCGGAGGAGGGTCATCACTAGCTGAATCATCATTAGCTGCATCATCATTGCCATCATCTTCAATAGCATCTGCTGGCTCATCTTCAGCAGGATCATCTGGAATTTCAGGATGAATATCCTGAACATCATCTCCAACTTGTCTCGGCATCTCTATTGGAGGTAACTGAAACTCCTCTAGATCATTACTAGGCTTCTCTGTTTTGTCAATGTCTTCTATGGTCTGATCCTCTATAAAGACAACATCTCGACTCCTGATAAGCTTCTTCTCTACTGGATCATAAAGCTTATAGCCAAACATGTCTTGGCCATAACCGATGAATACCCACTGCCTTGTCTTGGCATCTAGTTTGCTTTTTCATCCTTGGGGATGTGAACATGAGCTTTACACCCAAATACTCGTAGGTGATCATAGGAAATGTCCCTTCCTGACCACACCTTCTCTGGAGCCTCATACTGAAGAGGAACACAAGGTGAATGGTTCAGCACATAAGCCGCTATAAGTAGTGCTTCACCCCAAAAGACCTGTGGTAACTTCGAGTGAGAGAGTAAGCATCTTATTCTCTCAATCAAAGTTCTGTTCATCCTCTCAGCTAAGCCATTCAACTGTGGAGTTTTGGGTGGAGTAAACTGATGCCGAATACCATGCTCTTTGCAGTAAACATCAAATGGACCTATGTATTCACCGCCATTATCTATCCGGATGCCCTTTAGCTTCTTTTCTGTTTCCCTTTCCACCATAGTTAGAAACTGCTTGAAGACTAACAACACTTGATCTTTAGACTTCAATGTGTAAGCCCAGGTTTTCCGTGAGTGATCATCAATGAAGGTCACAAAATACTGGGCACCACCAAGGGACTTGTTGAAAGGCCCGCACAGATCTGAGTGTACCAGTTCTAGCACATCTTTCTTTCTAGAAGGAGGAAAGCTCTTGAAAGAAACTCTATTTTGCTTACCAGCTAGACAGTGACTGCACTTCTTCAGCTGGATTTGGTTCAATCCTGACAGAACATTCTTCTTGACCAGCTTCACCATTGACTTCTCACCCATGTGTCCAAGGCGTTTATGCCATAACTGAACTTGGCTGTCGTTCTCCACAACATTTACATCATGCTGAGGAACCTTTGCCTGGGTCACGTACAACTTTGACACCTTTGTACCTCGTGCCACCACTAACGAGCCTTTGGTGAGCTTCCATTGACCATTGTAGAAGGTATTACAAAAACCTTCCTCGTCTAGCTTATCAACAGAGATCAGATTCAGACGCATATCTGGAATATGCCTGACATCCTTCAAAAGCAGCTTCATCCCGTTCATGGTCTCTAGGCAAACATCTCCTTTGCCGACGACCATTGAAAATTTATCATTTCCCATTCTTACAGTCCCAAAATTACCAGGATTGTAAGAAGAGAAGAGTTCTCTTTGTGGTGTAGCATGAACAGTAGCACCACTATCAACTACCCAACTTGTCTCCTGGATAGTAAGGTTGATGATATCATCATCACAAACTACATTGAACTCTCCGAGAGAATTCGCTTCATCATCACTGCTTTCTTCTTTCTTCACATCTTTGCCTTTATTCTTCTTCTGTTCTTTCTTGAAGAGTCGACAGAATTTCTTGATGTGGCCCTTCTTCTTGCAGTGATGGCACTCAACATTGGCGAACTTGTTGGATTTACCCTTGCTCTTGTCTCTGCTACTTTGACCTTTGTTTTGACTTCTCCCCCTCGTCACTGTAGCCAAAACCTCTGACTGTAAAGAAGACGAGCCTTGTGTTCTTCGTCTCATCTCTTCATTCAGAATGCCACTTTTGACGGTTGCCATACTCACGACACCGTTAGGTGCAGAGTTTGTGATTGAAACCTTCAAGGTTTCCCATGAATCTGGGAGTGTCTCCAAGACCATAAGAGCAAGCACCTCATCGTCGAATTTTATGCCCATGCTAGACAGTTGGTCCACGATCCCTTGCATCTCATTAAGGTGATCTGCAACCATTTTGCCTTCTTGGTATTTTACTTGCATCAGCTTCGTCAAGTAAAATAGCTTGTTGTTCCCTGTCTTTGAGGCATATAATTCTTCAAGTTTTTCCCACAGTGTTCTAGCATGCTCAATGCCAGAAACGTGGTTGTAAACATTATTCTCAACAAATTGCCGTATATAGCCGCAGACTTGGATGTGTTCAAACTCCCACTCCTCGTCTGACTTATCTTCAGGCTTTACCGTACTGAACACCGGTAAATGCATCTTCATCACGAATAGGAGATCCTTCATCTTGTTTCTCCATAAGTGGTAATTTGTGCCATCAAGGGTGATCATCTTATTTATCCTCGCCTCCATCTGGATCAAAGACTGACTAGCTCCTCGATCTAGAAAAATCCTTGCGGTGAATAGTGCCCGTACAAGTAGTGAATTGAACTGATTCGATAATTCCCAGGAAAGATGGCCTAGCCGATCTCCTAAGACAGAATTATCATTCCAAGATAAATCCCCAGGAAAGACTGGAGGAACAAAGGTTCACTTAAAACCCAGTCTCCTAGACAGGATTCACTTGCACAGTGTATTAATTCACAACCTTGCACTTGACAAAGCACAAACCTTCTGCTCCGCTACCAGTTGTTGGGCCCGGTGGCACTATCTTGCGGAAATAATATCACCTCACAAGGAAATAAACAAGTGGAGGACAAAAAGAGATAAATCACACACAATATTTAACGTGGTTCACCCAAATTCCGGGCTACGTCCACAATCCCGATCCCACCGGAAAAACTTCCACTATAAATAGTAGGCTTACAAGAGAGACTTCCCTAAATTTTAGGGGTATAATCAACCTAGAGTTCTACCCAAAATAGTGTCTCACAAGGTGTTTCCCAAGTGTTTGTCAAAAATACCCCTAAGGTATTTTTCCTCACTATTTTGTCACTTCCTAATTTAAGAAGGGAATTTTTCTCCTCAATTTTTCTTCCCTCCCACACACTCTCTCTTTCACTCTCTTATTCACACTTGTTGGGAATGTTGGGATGCTTTGAAGAGCAAATGAGAAGCCTATTTATAGGCATCTCGTCAGGGACCAATTTGCAAGATTTTACAACTATAGGGACCAACTTGCAAAGCTCCACTAACTGCTCCACTAATAGCAATTAGTGCTCCATTAGTTTAGTGGGGTTAGTTTTCATTAATGCAAGTGGTAATCCCCACAATTAGTGGAGGAACCACACACTAACATATGGGAGTGTGAGATTTGAGCTACCTGATTGTCAAACTCCAGTCCAGCAATTCCTTGCCTGAAACAGAATAAAATTGTGTTATGATACAATTAAGAAATAAATAAGAGGTAGGAAGGAGGTAGTAAGATATATATGTATATATGAGTTAGTTTGAGGAAGAAGACAGACTTGATCAAAGGGATTTGGCCGGTGGAAATGGAGTCGAGGCTCAAGTTATGCAACTGAGGGGTCGAAATCAAAACAATTGAGAAACATAGTCATCCCACCAAATTACACCCAAAAAAAAAAAGGAACAAATTCAATTCAAGATCTTTTGCTGGATTGAGGAGAATATTAGATAGGGAGGGCAAGAGAATTTGGTAAGGAGATTTTGTAATGGGATAGGGAAGATTTATGTATGAAAGTTAACTCGGAATAGTTACTTTTATACTTAGTATTTTGTTTTTTTCCATTAAAAATATAATTCATTGCATATTAATTAGTGATGGTTATGGTAAGTCCGTTTTTAAGATTGGGAAGATTGCGGGTATTCTATTGCCCTCTTTTCTTTTTGTAATTAATACAATGCAACCCCTTGCGGTTACTAATTTAATGGGGGTATTCAAATTAATTTCCTTTTCCACTTTTCAAATTGGACATTCAAAAGAGAAAATGCTTATTAATATAACTTTATTATGTGGGATCTTTTTTTAATCTCTTTTTAATTGTTTTTGCCACATGTCAATTAGATGCTGTGCCAAATGTCATATTCTCAGAATCCTATGTGTCGAAATTGTAGAATGAGGCTTTGCTTTTATATATTATAATAGATTTCCAGCTCACTTCCCGTGGATTCCACGGGCATGTATATTAATTAATTTTTATAAAATCAATGAACATATTAACAATTATTTCTAAGCTTTTGCTATCTTATATACTCAAATAAATTTTAAAAAAATTTGCACATAATTTTTTCCCAAATTATACATTTTTATCCATTTTTTATATAAATCAAGAAAATAAATAAAAAATATTAATACACATAAAATTATTAAAATATAAAATAGAATATAAATCAGAAAAATAAATAAAATAAAATATTTACTAATAATATAGATAATAATTAATTTTTTATATTTAAACATGCATCACTGACCCCTAAAATAAAAAATATTAAACAACAGAAGAAAAAATTAATAATAAACAAAAAATTTTAAAAAATAAGATAAAAATTTTTAAAATATAAATCAAGAAAATAAATAAAAATATATTATTAGGTAAAAAATAAAATAAGAAAATAAAAAATATTAAAAAACCAATTTAATAATAATATAAATAATAACTAATTTTTTAAAGTTAAACATGCATCAATTAAGCCCTAAAATAACAAAATATTAAACAACAAAAATTAAAATTAAAAGAATTATTTAATATAAAACAAAAAAACAAAAAACATAAGAGAGTAATTTTAAAAATATATATCAGAAAATAAGTAAAAAAATATTATTATGCAAGAAAATTAAATCAGAAAATATAATATAAATCAGAAAAATAAAAAAATAAACTATTAAATAATAATATAATAATAATTAATTTTTTAAATTTAAAAAAGTATCACTGAGCCCTAAAACAAAAAAAATATCAAAAAATAGAAAAAGAAACTGACAAAATTAATTAATAATAAAAAGAATAAAAAACAAAAGAGAGTAATTTTTTAACAAAAATCAGAAAAGCAAATAAAAAAACTATTACTATGCGGTAAACTGAAAATATAATATAAATCTGGAAATAAAATATCAAAAGCTAATACTATGTAGAAAAAAACAACCGAAAAAGAAACTAAAAAGGTAGGAAAGACCAAAAAAACTAAATAAAATAATTAATATTTAAAACATACCTTTGCATCGATTAATATCATATCCAGATCAATAAGGAGATTCTGTAAAAAATCCAAAGCATTAATATTCACTTTCCTGCAAAAAAAAATTTGAAATATATTAAAAAAATTAACATACATAATTGTATTTGATAGAAAGTATAGAAAGATAAACAGAATGCTTAATTTAGTGAAACAAAATAACTGTTAATACTATAATAATATTCGTACGCACTGCAAGTACAAACAAAATAGAGAAGGAATAAGAGAGGATGAATGATATAGGAACAGTATCACACACACAGATACATTGACGAAAATATAAAAAAAAAATATAAGAGAGGATGAATGATATAAAAACTGTATCACAGATACATGACACAAATTAAGATGCATCACAGTGTCTACACCAGTATTTATATTAGTTCTGTGAGAATAAACAAAAATCAAATAAAGAAAAAATAGTAACAAAAATCTTATCAGTTTTAGTGATAACAATTTAATAGCTTTTCTGAAAAGATTAAAATTCTTATCAGGATTTTTTTAAAAGGATAATATGAAGCTTTTCCAATCAAAAAAATAACTTTATTAGCTTTTATGATAAAATATAGTTGTTATCAGTATTGTGTTTTGATTTATCACCTTTTCTAATAAGAGTATAATTATTATAACTAAAAGATAACATCATAATAAATATATATAATACCAATCTTGCGTGTGAATTTTCTTTTGAACAATTTGGGTGTGATTGAAATTCTTTTTAAAACAGTATAATAGATCAGGTTTCTCTGGGATAATTATGTTTGCCATTATGGCCAAGCAAACTACATTTACAACCCTCCACATGGCAATAATTGAAGACCCTAAACTTTCCACATGGCAATAAAGCAAGACCTAAAAAATTCTATGTGTCAAAACCTGGTGAGGGATACAGCTTTAAATATATATAATAGATTTCTAACAATCCTGATGATGAGGACAAATTTTTAGCGAGATAGAGCCAAGAAAAACATAATGAAATATTAAATCAGCTCTTCCTATATGACAAATACTAATAAGAAAGTCTAACTTATTTATGTTAGGTCTCCTTGTTGGGGTGGTCATTTAGGAATCTTTATATTATTTTTTTTAATTTCTTTTTGATATTTTTGTAATCACGATTAAACCATTAATTATAATATAATATTATTATTTTTGTTACCAGTGTGAAGTTACCGACCAAGACTGTAGAATTAAGCTGGCTGGAAGAGCGACTAGACTAACAGGTATACCGCGATCAAGGCTGTAGAACTAAGCTTGTATGCAGGTTATGACTTATGAGTGCTTTATGACACAAAGAAACGTCACCGTTTGTTACGGTCGTATCAATGCTTTAGGCTGTTAGCTGTGGGAAGAGTCGTTTGGCTTTAATGAGCTACATGTTGCGTTTAGTATAAATAGCAAGTGGAAAGTAGACAGGGGGATTATCAATTGGGAAAATAAGATCCCAAGTAGCTCTAGAACCCTAATTCTTCTACTCAGTCTTCTACTTCCCTCTCGTTACAGTTTACAGTGATTCCATTGTAACAAACAGGCGGCGATGCTCTTCATGTAGAGAGTAAGAGATCCCGCAACGGATTATGTCTTGCTCGCACTCTGTACTGTACTGCTGCTGAAAGGAACCCTTAATTCTTTCATATATATCTTCACTTGTATTGTCTATCGATGATCTTGTGTTAATGAATAGTATAATTAATTGTGCTGACAGTTTTTTTTTTTATCATTTATACAGTCGTATGGGTACTATATCTTTTCAAAAGAGATTTAGGTTGGGAGGAGGTGTCCGGAGAGTCCAGGGTAGGGTCTAATCGGCGGAGTGAGATACCATATAATTTGGTGTGGAGCCAATGGACATGATGTATTGGATGGAGGAACTTGATGATGATCTGATTCTGGTGATAATGAAGAGAATTCAAAACCCCAAAACCCTGGTTCGTTGTTATGCCATCTGCAAACGATGGAAGACTTTGATCTCCGAAATCCGTCAAGTCTCTCTGGCCTGCTTACCCTCTTCTCCAGCTGAGTACTTTGGTCACCTCATCAGCTGCTCAGGTGAGGAGATTGATAACTTCCTTAAGATTTTCAAGAATCTCGAACATCTTGACATCAAGATCCGGTCTCTAAGCCCCGAAGAAGCTCTCCACTTCCCCGAGTTGGAGTTCCCGTGGCAGTACTATTATCCAACCCCAAACTCAAGCACTACCAGTACTAATGAAGCAGGAGATGAAAATCCTCCTCCAGCATGCACAAGCACTGACAGTACTAATGGAGGAGGAGATGCAAATTCTCCTCCACCAAGCTCAAGCACTGCTAGTACTAATGAAGGAGGAGAAAAAAAATCCTCCTCCAGCAAGCCCAAGCTGCAGTAGCAGTACTACCAAAAATAATGAAGGATATGAGAAGATGTTGAATGATGCTTTCGAGGTATTAGCGATGTTGTTTTTTTTGTTGCCTTGAATTCTAGTGGACCTAGTTTATGGTTTGGGCTTGTAGACTTGTTATTAGTTATGGCCCAACTGTTAAGTTGCCGAAAGTGCAGGTTTACATACAGAGAATGTAAACAGGTTCTGTATTGTACTATCATTCATCATAGTGGAGAAACTCTCTCTGTTCTTGTCTGAGGACGTAGGCATCAATGGCTGAACCTCGTTAAATCCTTGTGTCTATTTCTTTTCTTTCTCGTTGAGTGCTTGATTGATTGTGAGAAATAACCACGATCTCTTAACAATTGGTAGCGGAGCCGAAGGTTCGGCTGGGACGGAATGGTTTGCGACATGGTGATGTTCCCGTGGCTGCTGCCCCATATGGAACGAAGAGCGGTTGGGCTCTTAGACGAAGCTCGTGTTGGAGTTGTAAGGCGTGGCTCCGGATAAGAGTGGTATTGGCAGACTCAGACTCTTGAGTGGCTTTCCAGTTTGGGCCTAAGTGAAGTTTAGCTCTTGGAGCATCGGCAGACGCGTGCTCCTGGAACGGGCTTGATGGCAGAGTGGGCTCTTGGTGATGTTGCAAAAAGTTTCCGAAATGTTTCCATTGAAGGGGGAGTAGGCCCGATGATATCCAATATGGAAGAGTCTCACACTTGAGGGGGAGATTGTTGGGATGTAAGTGTGAGTGGTGAATCCCACATCAGACAGAAAGAGGCCAAGTGAGTAACATATAAGTGAAGTGGACCCATGTACCCAATACCTTGAGGTTTTGGGTTACTGAGTGGTGTTCTGGTCACGCGTATGGAACTCACTTGGGCCTCACGTGTTGTCTCTCTGGTTTTCGGGCGACTCCCGGTTCTTAACACGTAGTAGCGGAGCCGATGGTTCGGCTGGGACGGAATGGTTTGCGACATGGTGATGCTCCCGTGGATGCTGCCCCCACGTGGAACGAAGAGCGGTTGGGCTCTTGGACCAAGCTCGGTTGGAGTCGTAAGGCGTGGCCCCAGATAAGAGTGGTTTCGGGAGGCGCATGCTTCTGAGTGGCGCTTTGCTTTCCCGGCCTAAGTGAAGTTGTAAGTCGTGGCTCCCGATGGAATGAGCTCTTGGAGCATCGGCAGACGCGTGCTCCTGGAACAGGCTTGATGGCAGAGTGGGCTCTTGGTGATGTTGCAAAAAGTTTCCGAAATGTTTCCGTTGAAAGGGGAGTAGGCCCGATGATGTCCGATATGGAAAAGTCTCACACTTGAGGGGGAGATTGTTGGAATGTAAGTGTGAGTGGTGAATCCCACATCGGACAGAAAGAGGCCAAGTGAGTAACATATAAGTGAAGTGGACCCATGTACCCAATACCTTGAGGTTTTGGGTTATAGAGTGGTGTCCTGGTCACGCGTATGGAACTCACTTGGGCCTCGCGTGTTGTCTCCCTGGTTTTCGGGCTACTCCCGGTTCTCAACAAGCGAGGTGGAGGGATGGTGATGACAACCCATTCAAGATATGCCAGAAGTTTGTGCTCGCAACTGTGCAACAGAGAACGGCCACCGTGACCACCAGAGTGCAAGTGGTTTGGGAGGATTCGTGTTGGGACTAAGAAAAGTTGTTATTTTATCCCAGTTGTAAGACAGACTCCACCTGATTTTATCTGCGGAACTTTGGAGGAAACCTTTGCCAAGAATCTCCACTGCGAATTCTCTCGTGTCCAAGATACTTCTACTACTGATTCTTGGCTTCTCTTTTGTGTCTGTTTCTGTAAGATGAAATCCATGACCCCTTGTATGAAACCCAAGGGAGATAGCACTTCATGACCGGTAGTATTGTTAGACCTCGGGAACTTTTAGACTCCTGATTTGATTCCAAAAACAACACCGGGAATGATTAATAATCCAAGCTAAGCTTCATGATTCTACTACGCCTCCACGTAAGTCTCTTGCCCCTATCTATATATATAGATAGATAGCCCATATCAAATTCTGCCTCTTGAAACAGAGTTTTATTCCCAAATTTGGCAGTGTAAATTAATGGCAAATTTACACCTATAGATAGACCTTGCATCGTCTTGTTCAACCAAACTGTTGGGCCTATAAAAGATTCCGGCAACCTCTATTATATTTGGCAAATGAGTCCCCACTCTCATCCATGCACATTTGCTTGTAGACATACTCAAAACTTCGCTCTTAGGCTTCTGTACCTTTAGCCTATCCTCTTCTTCTATTTTTTCTTTTTCTTTTCATTTCCTTTCAACTCTTACCCTTGCGGGCTAGCAAGGCTAACTAATTGCTTCTTATATGGTTGGCATGCCGAGATTGAAGCCCTTCTATTGAAATGAATCAGTCTAATCCTGGTGCAGACTTTCTAGTTTCTGGATATACATAGATCATCATAAGTTATGCTTCACCTAGTTGAAAAGTTTAGTGCATAAAGGATTTGATATTTTATTCAGAAAGTGAAAATTGTCCCTAACCAATGTTTTTTTTTTTCTCATTTTTTACGGTTAAGAGTTTACAATTTTTTTTCCCAACAAATGATTATCTAGCACAAGCTCACTGACATACAATAAAGACTGAAGACTATATATATATATATTTGCTTTGGTAGTTTCGTAGAAAGAGATTTTTACTTGATTCTGTCAAAGAGTATGTTCGGCTTCATAGGCCTTCTATTTCGATTTTTCAAAAGCCACATATTAGTGGCCGTGGAGCTGAACGTTTGGTAAGACAGATTGGTTTTTGTCACTCCCCCCGGATGGAAGGCAATCGATTTTTAGGGGCATATGGGCTTTGTGGGGGACTAATCACATTTTTTATTTTTGTGTTTGTTGTTTTGGATATTTTTCATCCCTATGTTACAAAATGAACACGTTCATCGCTATGTTACAAAATAGACATTTTTTAATCCTTGTATTTACGGTAAAGACTGTTTCATCGCTGTGTTGGACGTTAAAGTTGAAATTCATTCTTGTGTTGGATTTTGGCTTCTTTTTATCCCTCTGTTTCCTCTAGTTGGCCTACTTTGGTCCCTCTCGCTGAAATCCGGTGGAAAACGCTGATGTGGCAAGTTTTTCGGCTCCACGTCAGCATATGTGGAATCCATTTGTCAAGTCGAACAAACAAATCGAACCGACTCGACCCGACCTATTCGCCCACCCAAAAAACCTATTTTGCAAATCCGGTTTGTTCATTTCTTTTTTCTATTTTTTTAAAATTAAATTCTTTGAAACTTTCATTGAATTAAAACTTTGTTAAAAAATAAAGTATACTAATTAAATAATAAATTATACTTTAATTAGTATAAGTTACTACTTTATTTTTGAAATAAATTTTGATTCAATGAAAGATTTTAAAGAAAGTAAATCATTATAAGGTATTATTTAATTAGTATAAATTATTATTATATTTTTTGAATTTTTTTATTTTAATAAGGTTTTAATGAAATTAAATTTTAGGGGAAAAAAGGAAAAAAAATAAAAAATAAGTATTTTTTGGGTAGGCAAACTGATCGGGTTGATTCGGTTGGCTTTGTTGGTTCGACCTCCCATGTGAGTTCCATATATATGCTGATGTGGTGCCCGAAAATTTACTACGTCAGCATTTTCCACCAGATTCCGGCGAGAGGGACCAGACTAGGCCAACTAAGGCAAAAAGAGGGATGAAAAGAAGTCAAAATCCAACACAGGGATTAATTCCAACTTTAGCGCCCACCATAGGGATGAAACAAGTCTTTAATCTATTAACTTTTCGAGACATTTTTCATTTTTCTCCGATTTTTTTGCACAGAAAATGCTGATATGCCAATTGGAGTAAAATGAAAAATGTCTCAAAAATTCAACATAGGGATGAAAAATATCTGTTTTGTAAAAGAGGGATGTAAATGTCCAAAACGACAAATACAAGGATGAAAAATATGATTAGAACATTTTGTGAGATGTAGGGGTGTGTTTTATTTATGTACTCTTTAACCATCTCCAGTTTATTCATATGCAGGATTGTCTATGCCAGTCCTTGGGTTGGTCTGCATTGATAACTTTGGTCCAATCTTATATCTCTCCGGGCCTCGGTTCAGGGTCCATGGTTGCTCTGTGGGGATTTCAACGTAGTTGTTAACTCTATTAAAGCTATGGGTAAAACCCCGAGGAGGGGATGTTGGCATTTTAATCACAGAGGAATGTGCTCTCATGGATTTAGGATACCATGGCTCAGCATTTACATTGCGTCGGAATCTCTCTTGGGTTTGGTTGGATAGAGCCCTTTATTACCAGACGTGGGTGGAGTATTTTATTAAGCCTGTATGCAATCACTTGCCTATGACGTATTTTGATCACTACCCATTACTTATTGACTTTTTTGTGCGAAAGGTACTGCCTCCTAGAGCAAACAAATTTTTTAAATTCCAAGCCTCTTGGATGACTCATGCGGGATTGGGGGATTTCATTAAAACTAGCTGGCGTACTGTTTGTCCTGCTAACATGGCCACAACTTCTATGGCAATCAAACTACGATATTGGAATTCCTTAGTGTTTGGTGACAGTTTGAAAAAGAAGAGGCATTTACTCTCACGAATTGCGGGATCCAAGAGAATCTGTCTATCCGTCATTCTGAATTCTTAGCAAGACCTGGAGATACAATTACAAGATGACCTGAAAGCAATTCTTCGGCAAGAGGAGTTACATCGGTTACAAAAATCTTGGGCCCAGTGGATTTCTCATGGCGATAGAAACAAGGCTTTTAAACATGCTAGTACTATTGCTTGTCGTCGTTACAATCAAATTTGGGCCCTCAAGGATGATAATGGTTTGTGGTATACTGGTCCCTAAGTCTTGGAATAAATGGTTGTATCTCAGTTTAAGGCTATTTTTTTGAAGAAGTGGATCCACGACTTGAATTGCCTTTCGCCGATCGGTCCCTTACGCTGCTTCCTTCCTCTTTGGATCTTCCTGTGTCTGAGCTCTCTAACCAGGAGATCAAAGAAGCTTTGTTCGATATTGGTCTGTATAAGGCTCTTGGGTTGGATGGATTCCATGCAATTTTTTATCCATTTCAATGGCCTATGATTGCCGAACCTGTGTGCAGTTTTGTGAGGAAAATGTTTATAGTTGGGTGGAGCAATTTTATGAATGAAACTATCCTTGTGCCTATCCCTAAAGTTCCCACTCTAGAGCTTATGTCCTAGTTTTGCCTAATCGGCTTATGTATTGTCCCCTATAAGGTGCTCACCAAGTTGATCGTGAGCAGGCTCAAACCTATCCTGGGTTCTTTGATTGTCCTTTCACAGTCTAATTTCATGCTTGGTAGGCATATTATAGATAATATTGTGGTAATTCAAAAGACTATTCATTCTATGCTCATTGAACTGAAAAAAGCAGGTTGAGTTGGCAGTTCATTCGCCATATCTTCCTTGATCCTTGGTTCCGAACTGCTCTAGTGGGTTGCATTATTCACTGGGTTGGAGGAACCAATATGTGAATTATGTGGAATGATATTCTTACGGAGGCTTTTGCTACGTCAAGAGGGGTTGACCAAGGTGATCTGCTCTTTCCATATTTATTTGTGTCATGCATCGAGCGACAAAGCCATTTGATTAATATGGTGGTTTCGACCCAACACTGGCATCCTTTACTTATAATGGCCCACCTCTGTCCCATCTGTTCTTTGCGGATGACATGGTGTTCTTTTTGCTGAAGCCTCTCTTGACCAAGTTGTTTTTATCGGCAACTGCCTTTATACTTTTTGTATGGCTTCTGGGTTGGAGGTCAGTATCAGTAAGACAAGAATGCTTTTCTCTCCAAATGTTAATCGTGTTCGGCGGATTATATTGTCTCGCGTTGGGGTTCATTGAAACTGATGACCTTGGCCAGTACTTTGGAATCCCAATTATTCACAAACGTGTAGGTAAGCAGACCTATGAATATGTCCTTGATAAGGTACGCACAGGGCTTTCTGGTTCGCAAGGTCGGCACCTGTCTATAGCTTGTCAAGTCACTTTGACCAAGTCTGTTTTAGCAGCATTGCCTATTTATACCATACAGACGTCTCGCTTTCTTGTGAGTATTATCCATGACATTGAAAAACAGTTTCATGCATTCATTTGGGGCTCTACGGATGAGCACTGCGAAATCTATTTGGTCAAATGGGAGTCATTTTGTCTTCTTAAAAGCCATGGTGGTCTGGGATTGGCCTTACAAAATGAAATTCTTCTTTCTAAACCTGATTGGGGTTTGATCACGAAACCTGATGCTTATGGGTTTCCATCCTGGAAGCTAAATACCTCCACAATGTTGATTTTATCCCCATGGATCTCTGGTGAATTCTTGCTCTACCCTATGGTGGGGTATAACTAAGTCATGGAACTTGATTGTTCATGCTATTGAATCGATGCTAGGCAATGGCAGGATCCGCTTTTGGACTAATTTATAGGTTGAGGATGTAGGGTGTTTGGTTGACTATGCATTGTCACCTATTTCAAAGGATGACTTGCGGGAAGTTGTGGCTAATTTCCTTTCTCCTTTGGGAGGGTAGGATTGGCCTAAATTTCATTATCTCCTCCCTGTTGGTATTTGTCTGAAAGTAGCTTCTACGATTTTCCTGTTATCAAAGGCTGAGGCAGATTCGATTTACCAGAAATATACAACTTCTGTGAGTTTTCTACTAGCACCGCCTATTATCGCCTTTTTTCTTCACATGAGGCTTCTAATATGATAGCCTCATGCAAGTATACAAGGTATTGTAGCACACAAAGATCGTCTCACAAGGATCTTTGATAAATATTATAAATTGAGGGACTTATAATTATCTAAAAAATTGATTAATGAAGAGTATTTGAGTAAAAAAATTCAAAAGAAAAGGACTGAAAGAAAATCAATAGTAATAAACACCTAGGATTTCATGAAATTCCTTGTCAAAATTTCCATGCAGTTAAGCGCAACATAGACAAGTAATGTTCTGTCACTACACAATCGGCTTAGAGTCCGCCAATTCCTTTGGTCATTGATTTGGAAGTGTCTTGGGTCACTTTGAGTCTGCCAATTCCTTTGGTTACTGGCCAATAAGGCTCCGTTGACGAATACTCAACGGTACCAAGGACATTTTTACTCATCACCCTTGTGCCCAATTTGTAATGCTGATTCGAAAATTGTTTTCCACACTTTTCAGGATTATCCGTGGGCCCGGGATATTTGGTTGTGTCTGCCCGGAAGATTATCCTCAAACTTCTTTACATTCTCTAATCTTCAAGAATGGCTGGGGACTATTGTTTCCAATTGGAAAGAGGTTTATAATTCAGTCTTGTTGGGTGTGCTCTCAGTGGTGACCTGCTAGAAGATATGGAAATGGTTCACTGCCTTTGTTTTTTATGAGGAAGATGCTCCCTTCAATCCAAGATCTTTTATCTTAGTGCTGGCCTTGAAAATTACTCAGTCTCATCAATACTTAAGTTCCCTTGTGTAAGTAACCAGGTCATGCAATCGGACAATCAAATGCAACTAAATGCGCAGCAGAAATCCCAGTACTCATGGAGGATCCATGTGAAATAGAGTAAACCGAATAACAAAATAGATCATACCTGAAACGGTTGAGGTCTTTCACTCAACTGATGATCCGAATCAGCAAGAGCCGGACAACAATCCCGCCCTTCTACGGTATCCACACGAACCGTGATAACTAGTTGGAATCGTCACACGATCACCAACCCAAGCACCCCCGAACTGATGTGCTAGCAGCAGGTTTTCGGAAGCTAGAGTTTGTGGTATTTTTTTTCTTTTTCAAAGAAGGTGTGTAGTCTGAAAACTCAAGAACACTCAAGACTCTCTCAAGCTCTCTCCTCTGAAAATTTTCAGACTCAAAGTGATGAAGACCAAAGCATAATCAGATTATGCTTAGTCTAATCCCACTCACAAAAGCAAGGGACAAAGTGGCCAACATGATTAGCTTTTAGCTAATGATGTCTCCACTAATGTCTTAATGGGATTACACATCACCATGCACTGATTATGGTTCAATGAATCAGTCATTTAGTGAACCAAACCAGCCCAAAACGACCCTGGCCCAACCACGGTCCAACCACAAACCCAAACACCTGGTTCAACCATGGTCCAACCACGGTTCAACCACCAGCTCGAATCAACGGCTCTAAGTGTGTGACCCTGTAGGCACTTGTAACATCCGGCAATAATTGTAAAATCTCATTTACAATTATAAGCAAAGAGCGGCGTCTAGCAACACATCATTGCTACCCGAACGACAAGATCAGTACTGATTCATATGCCTCGCTAACATGTCATCGTCCCTTCGTCCCATCATCAAGATTAAACACGAGACATGGAATATGTCAATCTCGGTTTCTTGATCCTCGAGTTAACCGCGTAAAACGGATACCTATGATATCACCATATCATAATCCGAGCATGGCCATGCATTTCCGGTTCAACTCTATCGAGAAACCATCCGATAATATACCTGTTATATGGGTTTGACGAATCCCCTCTGGATCAAACAAAACCCACTACACATTTATGATATACCCAATGATTACCCTTAAGTCCACCCAGTTACAGATGACTAGGAATAATATCAAAGTATACGACTCATATGTTGGGAACCTTGATGATCTCAGGTCTAAGGACAATACATATAAGAACCACTAATGACAATCATATAACGTTCCATGTAGCGTTCTTATGTGGGTTGGTCCAGTCCACAAGTTCTCTAATTTGTACCTGTATGTAGAATTCATATCACATATAAATTCTCAACATACGCTAGTCTTAATTTATTATTACAACCCATCCATAATAATAATCGACTAAGGACATTTAAGAATATAAAATATTCTAGGGTTATAAATATGTGCAAGCGTTTATCTCATAAACGATATTTATTGGGATAACCTTAATGTGTATACATGACTATAAGCAATCATCCATTGATTGGCTTTTGGGCATATTACACTAATAATCTCCCACTTGCACTAAAGCCAATCATACATGTATCTAATACCAATGAATACAGCATGACCATCATGCTTCCGCTGTGTGAGAGACTTAGTCAACGGGTCTGTTACATTGTTCTTTGAAGGAACTTTGCACAGCCACAGTTGTAGAGTCGGTAACTATTCCCTGCTTGGAACTCTTCCAGCATACAGTACCACCTCCAAGACAAAAACACATAACCTGACTGCGATCTAAATTCATCCCTATCGGTTTGGAAGCTAGCATCTGTGTAACACTTTACAACAAGCTCATTCACGCTTCAGTAAACCAAAAATGCATCCTTCGTCCTTCTCAAGTACTTAAGGATGTTCTTAATCGCTATCTAGTGACTCTCACCGGGATCAGATTGGTATCTGCTTGTGACACTCAAAGCATAAGCGACATCCGGTCGAGTACATGGCATGGCATACATGATAGATCCTATTGCAGAAGCATAAGGAATCTTACTCATCCGCTCTCTCTCCTTAGATGTACTAGGACATTGACTCTTTGAGAGAGATATGCCATGTGACAAGGGCAAGAATCCTTTCTTGGAGTCTTGCATGCTAAACCTCTTTAGCACCTTGTCAATATACGTACTTTGACTTAGCCCGAGAAGCGTTTTGGATCTATCTCTATAGATCTTTATACCTAACACTTAGGCAGCTTCTCCTAAGTCCTTCATCGAGAAATTTTTCCTAACCAAACCTTTTCAGACTGTAGTGTCGGAATGTCATTCCCAATGAGTAGGATGTCGTTAACATACAACAACAAGAAAACAATAGTGCTCCCACTAACCTTCTTGTAAACACATGGTTCATCTTCGTTCTTAATGAAACCAAACTCTTTGATCACTTCATTAAAACGAAGATTCCAACTCCTAGAAGCTTGCTTCAATCCATAAATGGATCTCTGCAACTTGCATACCATATTGGCATTCTTTGGATCGACAAAACCTTCAGGTTGTGTCATGTACACATCCTGTAAAAGATTTCCGTTAAGGAAAGCGGTTTTGACATCCAATTGCCATATCTCATAATCATAGTATGCCGCTATAGCCAATAGTATCCATGTCGGTCTTTTTCTTAAAGACCCAGTTGCACCCTATTGGTTTTACCCCTTCAGGTGGATCAACCAAGGTCCATACCTTGTTTTGATACATGGATTCCATTCCCGAATTCATGGCTTCTAGCCACTTCTTAGAGTCCGGACCTGTAATGGCCTGCTGATAGGAAGTGGGCTCATCCTCATCTATGAGCATCACATCTCCAGTATGAGTCATGAGAAATCCATATCTCTCAGGCTCATACCGAGTCCTATCCGACCTACGCGGTCCATGTGTTACAGGCACAAGATTCTCATCCACAACACCTTGTGGTTCCTGTCCTTGTTCCATCTTTGCCTCATTATCTCGAACTTCTTCGAGTTCTATTTTCCTCCCACTGATTCTTCTAGAAATAAATTCTCTTTCTAGAAAAATAGCAGTTCGAGCAACAAACACTTTGTTCTCGGTGGGATTGTAGAAATAATACCCTTTAGTTTCCTTAGGGTATCCTACAAAGAGGCACTTGTCGCATTTAGGGCCGAGTTTATCTGATGCTTCACGTCTCACATAAGCCTCACAACCCCAAATTCTCATAAAAGACAAATTGGGACGCCTCCCAGTCCATATCTAATATGGTGTCTTTTCGACGAATTTAGATGGAACACGGTTAAGTGTAAATGCAGCACTCAATAATACATGTCCCCAAAAAGAAGAAGGAAGGTCAGCTTGACTCATCATCGAACGAACCATGTCTATCAAGGTTCTATTCCTCCTTTCGGATACACCATTCCATTTAGGCGTACCCGGTGGAGTGAGCTGTGATACTATACCACACTTCTTTAGATGATCAAGAAATTCTCGGCCTAAGTATTCACCTCCTCGATCTGATCGAAGCATTTTAATGCTATTGCCGAGTTGATTCTGTACTTCATTCTTGAATTCTTTGAACTTTTCAAAGGATTCTGACTTGTGTTTCATTAGATACATATAGCCATATCTACTGAAATCAACAGTAAATGTAATGAAGTATTGAAATCCACCTCTAGCTTGTGTCGACATAGGTCCGCATACATCACTATGTATAAGACCTAACAAGTCCGAAGCCCTTTCACCTTTACCAGCAAAAGGAGTCTTCGTCATCTTGCCTAACAAACAAGATTCACATGTCTCAAATGATTCAAAATCAAATGAGTCGAAGAGTCCATCTTTATGGAGTTTAGAAATACGAGTCTCGTTTATATGGCCCAATCGACAATGCCAAAGGTAAGATTCATTAGAATCGTTCATTCTAACCTTCTTCGTATTGACGTTATAGATTGCGGTTTCTAGGTTAAGAACATACAAGCCATTGCTTAAATATGCGCCACCATAATAAACATCATTGAAATAAATAGAACAACGATTGTCCTTTATTACAAATGAAAAACCTTTCTTGTCAAGACAAGACACAAAAATCAAATTCCTGCTTATGGTTGGCACATAATAACAATTGTCAAGTTCTAAACCAAACCACTCAGTAAGGTAAGATAGTAAGTTCCTACGGCTAATGTGGCAACTCTGCTCTATTTCCGACACGTAGGTCTATCTTACCCTTTGCGAATCTCTTACTCTTTCTCAGTTCCTTCACATTTACACAAATGTGAGAACCACATCTGGTATCTAATACCCATGATGCTGAGATAGAGATATTAGCTTCTATAACGAAAATACCTGAAGCAGAAGTCTTACTTCCCTTCTGCTTCTTTACCTCTTCAAGGTAAACAGGACAGTTACGTTTCCAATGACCGGACTTCTTGCAATGGAAGCATTGAGTCTCCCTTTCAAACACCACCTTTGGGTTTCAGCACTTGTGAAGAATATGCACCAAACTTTTTGGCAAATTTCTTCACCTTGCCCTTACCCTTTCCCTTGCTACTTCCAGCCATCATAATGCTGTTGGATTTGTGTGCCTTCATCTGTTGCTCAGCTATTCCTAACATGTTGAGCAACTCAGATAAGGATTTGTCAAGATAATTTATATTGAAGTTTATGACAAATTGGCTGTAACTATCCGACAACGATTGCAGGACTAGATCAACAGCCAACTCCTTTAGCAAAGGAAAACCAAGACCCTCAAGGCTCTCAATGTATCCAATCATTTTGAGCGCATGAGGTCTTACGGGTGATGACTCAGCCATCTTGCATTGGAACAATGCCTTAGAGGTCTCTTACCTCTCAGGTGTTCGATCACATCGAACGCCCCCAATTACTCATTTGCTTCTGAAGCTCAGAGTCCATGGTTATAAGCATAAGGCATGATGCATCCAATGCATCATCAAGATGCTTCTTGTAAGCATCCCTTCCTGCCCTAGAAGCACTAGGCGCCGGTTCATTTGGAACAGGCCCTTCGAGGACATACAATTTATTTTTCTTGATTGAGAACTATCCTCAAATTACGATACCAATTTAGGAAGTTATTCCCATTCAGCTTTTCCTTCTAAAGGACCGATCGCAGTGATATTGTGATAGTGTTTTGTGCCATGGAAATTCTACAACAATGATCTACTCACACAAATAAGAGTCATGCATACAAAATCTTTTAATAAGGAATTCTATTAAATGATACTCCTACTATATAAATCAAGACAATCATATAAGTAGGCCAAGATCCACATTTCACTACTAGATAAGTCAGCTTTGGCTGATCACTTACTTCATAGCTATTTAGGTAGACAACTCTTGTCAATTACATCTCATGTAACTCTTGGATAGTTGAGCGAACAACACTTGTTCTTATCTATCTCATAGACATTACTCAACTCTTTGCCTATAAGTCCTTAATCCTATTAAGATGACCTAGTTAAGTCCAAACCCACAGTAAGCAGTTCAGATATTACAATTATCCAGTCGCACCTTGCTAGGATAAACATTGGCACCTTGCTTTGGCAAAAACTACCAAGTGTTGATCTTAACCTTGATGAGTGCTTATCATGGAAGGCAACACAAGAAGAACTTAATATTTTCATCAACATACTATTCAATACACTACATGCATGTTCTTGATGAATGTATATTGATGTTTGTAAATTTGGAAACCAAAAATACATGTGAATATCGATGTCTAACTTGAACATCGATGTTTTGAGAATCTGATTCTCCCAACTACTTGGCAACACTCAGTATTTCGGCCATATCCAGAGTTGTAGAGCTTGGTTTGGTGCAATCTTGGTGTCTTTGGAAAGATAAGAAGTAGTTCTACAACTTTGATGTTCAAGCAAGACACCATTTCGGCCTCCTTCTGCCCCGAATTCGCTATTGAAGTCACTGGATTCCAGAACATCGATGTTTAACCCTTAAACATCGATGTTTGAAGTTTCCGAATCCACAGAACATCGATGTTGACAATCAAACATCAATGTTGGAGGTTGCCGAACCCTTAGAACATCGATGCTGACAATCAAACATCGATGTTTGAGGTTGCCGAGCCTCAGAAAATCGATGTTTACGATCAAACATCGATGTTTGAGGTTGGCGAATGCATAAAACATTGATGTTAACACTTAAACATCGATGTTTTGACCTTCTGGAACTCAAGAAAATCGATGTTGGAATCTTGAACATCGATGTTATGAGAGTTCTGGAACTTCAAACCAATTTGGCGGAGCTCAAATAACATCGATGTTGTAACTCTTAACATCAATGTTGTTGAGTGTTTTGCATGAGAACATCGATGTTGGTCACACAACATCGATGTTATGAACATTCGGCCGAGGCTAAACTTCATCAGAACATCGATGTTTGTCACACAACATCAATGTTGTGAAGGTTCGACCATAGCTAAACTTCATGCTAACATCGATGTTGGTCTCACCAACATCGATGTTATAGTCTAACTGTACTAGAACGACAATCGTTCTATACACAAAACGACACTCGATTTTTCTTAGTCGAACTCTTCGACTTACTGTAATGAACATCTTGATTGATTTCTCATACCAATCAAGTGCTTGTTGTCAAAACATTTTTAACAAAAACACAACATCAATCATGTACAAAAATCATTTAGCATATCACATATACAAAAATGAATTCCAACATATCACATATACTAGCATGTTTATACTATATCACATATAACATATGAGCACATAATTCGGTGTAGCGTTTCACAAGAGGCTCCGCTACCACTGTAAGTAACCGGGTTATGCAATTTGACAATCAAATGCAACTAAATGCGCAGCGGAAATCCCGGTACTCATGGAGGATCCATGTGAAATAGAGTAAACCGAATAACAAAATAGATCATACCTGAAACGGTTGAGGTCTTTCACTCAACTGATGATCCGAATCAGCAAGAGCCGGACAACAATCCCGCCCCTCTACGGTATCCACACGAACCGTGATAACTAGTTAGAATCGTCACACGATCACCAACCCGAGCACCCCCGAACTGATGTGCTAGCAGCAGGTTTTCGGAAGCTAGAGTTTGTGGTATTTTCTTCTTTTTCAAAGAAGGTGTGTAGTCTGAAAACTCAGAACACTCAAGACTCTCTCAAGCTCTCTCCTCTGAAAATTTTCAAACTCAAAGTGATGAAGACCAAAGCATAATCAGACTATGCTTAGTCTAATCCCACTCACAAAAGCAAGGGACAAAGTGGCCAACACCTTTGGCCAACATGATTAGCTTTTAGCTAATGATGTCTCCACTAATGTCTTAATGGGATTACACATCACCATGCACTGATTATGGTTCAATGAATCAGACATTTAGTGAACCAAACCAGCCCAAAACGACCCTGGCCCAACCACGGTCCAACCATATGTTGGGAACCTTGATGATCTCAGGTCTAAGGACAATACATATAAGAACCACTAATGACAATCATATAACGTTCCATGTAGCGTTCTTATGTGGGTCGGTCCAGTCCACAAGTTCTCTAACTTGTACCCGTATGTAGAATTCATATCACATATAAATTCTCAACATACGCTAGTCTTAATTTATTATTACAACCCATCCATAGTAATAATCGACTAGGGACATTTAAGAATATAAAATATTCTAGGGTTATAAATATGTGCAAGCGTTTATCTCATAAACGATATTTATTGGAATAACCTTAATGTGTATACATGACTACAAGCAATCATCCATTGATTTGCTTTTGGGCATATTACACTAACACCTTGGTCTTGTTCGGTTCCCTCTAGTGGCTTCTGTGATACATTGGGTGCTTCTTGTAGAAGGTTGGTATATGCTCAATTCGCATGGTGCAGCACAAGGTCAAGATAATCAGGCTGCAGCAAGGGGTGTTCTCCGTGATGATCGAGGTACGTGGGTTGCAGGTTATAGCTTCCACATTGGCTTTTGTTCCCCTGTTAATGCAAAAATTATGGGGCTATTGTCAGGTTGACTAAAGATTGGGATTTGGAGAATCGCCGCTTAGAGGTAGAAGTGAATGCAACTGTTATCGTGTTCACACTTTGTAACTAGGATATACGGTTGCGACGCAGTGTAGCATTGTTCCGGGCCATCCAACACTTTATGAATCCAGAGTGGCAGATTTCTTTAGAACATATTTTTAGAGAAACAAATAGGTGTGCAGACTAGTTGGTTGGTAATGCTCTTAGTCTTTCCCTTGATATTACTCATTGTACAATCCCTAGAGTTGTCTTTTTTGGTCTCCAATGGGATTAATGCTACGTTTCATCCCTGTGTTGCCCTTCGATTTGGAATTCAACCCTGTGTCGAAATTTGATTGTTTTTCATCCCTCCATTCAACGCATTTTCATTGTTTTGGTCTGAGTCTCCGGAATCCGGTGAATTTTGCTGACGTGATAACTTTTCCTTGTGCCACATCAGCAAAATGGGCCCCACTTGTTAGAACCAATTTTAGCTCTGATCTTCGTAGAAAGTCAGAGTTAAATCGTCATTTAAGTAGATTTTGTGTTTTTTGTATGATTTTGCTTAAAATGGATGTCAATGTGTAATCAATCAGTTATAGAATGATTTAAGGGAGTAATGAGCAAGTAATTGAGTGATTCTGGGTTGATTAGGGGTTGATTACGCGGTAGGATCAAATCAGAGCTGAATCAGGGGGATTGGGGGTTGAAAAACAAAAGAACGAGAGACACGCGGGGTGACCGGCGGTCATCTCGCGACGACCACCAGGTTTAGGCAGGAAACCTCGCATGACCACCGGCACTGGTGGTCATCCAGTGGTCGGCGGTCATGGGTACCCAGAATCCCTGATTTCTCCGATTTTTGTTTCTAATTCGATCCTACGCGGTTTTAGACCAGATTTTCGGGCATAATCTTCACAATTAAGTAGGTCCACGCCCCTAGGCTTCCCAGAACACTATAAATAAGACCCCTCACACACATTTCAAGGAGGACGCATTATTTTACACATACACATTCATAAGCTTTCTTACTTGGGGAAACTATACTTCTCCAAGCTTAGGAATATATTCTTAGTCAGAAACTCTAGAGAATTTTTGTGGGGAGCATCAGCCATAATCCAGCAAAGAAGAATCAATAAGGAGATTAACCATTGAGCTAAGAAGTGGCAAGAAGGTGGGTGGAGAACACAACCCAATATAAGGAGCTAGAGGAGGGCTACACGAGGTAACACTGAACCCTTTTGGTTGATTTTTGTTGGCTATATGAGGATGCTTTTGATGATGTAAGTGGCGATATAATGCCATATTTAGAACTACATGGCTTTCACCCCGGTCACTCAGGTACGTATGTAGTCTCGGTTTTACAACAGGATGCAAGCCAAATCTTCTTCTTCACCCCTTCACTTTTATTTTTCACAATTGCACACCAGCACAAGGCACACTTGCACTCTTCAATTGTATAAGGTTTCGACCCAACACGGATGGTTGCCTAACACCTTCCCATCCGTGACGAACCCCTGATAACATGTCTTTGGTTCGCTATGACCATGTAGCCTAAAAGAGTCATATGAGGTTTTTTTTTTCCAAATTTTGCCCTTAAATAAAATTTGGGTGGCGACTCCAATGACATGGGATTGACCCGAGGAAGAAGGTGAAGGGAGAGGTCAATAGGCCCAAGTGATTTTGGGTCGGGTATTCAGAATTGGCGACTCCGTTGGGGAAGTGGTGGATTTAAGAAACCTTGTGCAATTTTTGAGTCTTGTGTGTCTTTTTACTTGTCATTATAAGTGCCTTTCATTCATGTTGATTGATGTGAAGCTTCTACCATAAGAGGGCGAGGGAATCCAAGTCCACCACAATGCTTTCTTTAAGCGATGGCGGCTTGAGTGAACCCGTTTCTCGATGCTTAGCAATGATGGGGATTAATGGGCCTTGGACCTCACGCGATATCCATTATCACATGTGAGTAGGTCAACCTATTCCTTAGCGGCAATCTTTTGGCCCCCAACCAACTGCATACCCTGAGCATCCCATGCATTATGAATCAATAAGTGGTATATGCATTTGAGTGATTTATTGTTGTGAACTCAAGTAAGTGTAAATATGCCCCTTATTCTTGCCTACCCCAAACCCAATGAGATAGTATATACCGGGAAGCCCACTGGATACCAAGTCTCTGATCCTCGTGCTTCAGAGACTAGAGGACCAGAGACTTGGTATCCAGTGGGCTTCCCAGTATATACTATCATAGGCGGAGCTCGTCACCGAATTAGAGGACTTTGCTCCGATTCATGCCTCAACTTCCATACTAAGCTGGAGGAGACTTACCAAAAGAGCAAAGGTAAACTACCAACCATTTGCGGTAGAAGTTGAACAAGCCTTTGATCATGTGGAAGGGGCAAGGATGTAGGACACAACAGATGGAAGCGTTTGTCCGTTGACATTAGGGGGTACAAGCAAAGTGCCTTAACCAATCAATGAGGAATAAGCATTGTCCTGAGTCGGGTATTTCTTCGCGGTGATAAGAAGAATACTATGACTATTTTGTCACAAGTTCAGTGAGAAGCAATTGTCCCTAATCTGTGTGTGGGTTATTGTTTCGAACATTTTGATTATCTTTAAGTTGCTATTATTATGTTTCTCAATGTTTTTGGAAACAGGGCTAAAATCTCAAGTGATTCGTAGCAGAGGATCCAGAGAAGTGTTCGTGCAAAACCGGCTGCAAGTGCACAGCATTGTTGTAGTAAATAAGGTTGAATCACGGGGACTGCAAAACAATACTGACCTCAGGCTCTCGATCAATTAGACTATAAACAACAAAAGTAAATAAACAACAGTGATTTAAGAGTAGTAATCCAAAATATAAAAGACAAATAAAGTAAATAGCAAGAAATAAAGGCAAATGAAATAATAAACAGGATAGATCACGCAAACAGATCAGAGGAAAGAGGAGAGGGATGTCGATCAGGTAGAAAACTCAGTGGATGGAAACCTAGGTTGTCCGGGGTTCACTACAGCGCCGCTGTCTAACTACAATTCTGTATTCTGGTGCTCTAATTCGCCTACCTTGAAGGGCTACCTGACCTAAAGTGTTTATAACTACTGTCATGTGTAGATACAAACCTACCCTAGTTCTGGAACAACCTGCTTTTGTTAGTGAAGCTCTTTCATAGGGCGCAATGCCGCTGTGCCAGGTGCTGTTATCCTCAACTAACCTAAAGTCTCTTTCGACGATCGGTAGGGGTAGAGGTCTGATATAGAATGATCTGAGTTCTTAGTTTCTCCGTTAGGTGCATCACTAAGGCGTCTAAGAAGTGTTTGAGGGTGATTAGGCCGCTGACACTATTAAGCTCTCTATATCAAATCAAGGCAAGAACAAATTAAAAGAAACCAGAAACTGAATCATAAATTAAACATCAAATCTGTAGCTACATTCCTTGAACCTAGATAGAAGAATTAGTTCATGGAGAAAGATAAAAACATAAAAATAAGTGTTGTCGACATGCTCCTAAAAACAATCACTTTTCTTCTAGCCAAATCGTGACTTTTGCTCCTCCAAAAGCTCCTAATTTCGTCCAGCAACTGATGCTTTTATATCTAGGGTTTTATTCCTAAAAGATGGGAATTTATGCGTGTAGGAATTGGAATAAAACTCCTAGACTTTAGCTTCAAGAATTCCTCTTTAAATCTTCTTTCCTTACTGGGAGTGTCTAGGTGCATCCCCTCTTAAATACTCCTGAAAATTAGGCGCAAACCCTAGTAAAAATAGGGTCTTGACGCTAGTGTCACTGCAGGGGCGCTGTCAGACTTGTGATTTGTACTGGAACAGTTCTCTTCACAACGCCTCACTGGTTTTGGGCTATAATCGTCAAATCTCCTCCAGAACAAAAGGTTCTATGAAAAAAAAGGTTTAAGAGCAGATATTTTTGTCACAGCGGTGCTGCTAGGCAATTGGTTCAGTTTCTTCAACAGCGGTGCTGCTGACCCAAAAATCGCCAAATATGCTCCAAATTGTGCCAAATTGCACCTGAAAGCAACCAAGGATGAAGAAAGATAGTTTTGACTGAAACGAAGTGATTTAATACCTAAATGCATGAATAATCGATGAATACAAGGCCAAAAGATGACAGTGTGCGCTGTAAAAAGTATGTAATTTCATGCACATCAAGAAGTCCAACTACCGTCCTCCACTACAAAGCATTGGCTTACGACAAAAAGAGAACTGATCAAGATGTCTAATATCTCTGGTGAGATTCTAAAAGCACATAGCACTACTGTGGTTTCAATCTATATAGTAGATCTCCCCTACGCACCACATTCATGCACCCCAGAGATGAAGGTTATGGAAAATGCAAGCACGTCTTTCTATCAACAGCCTAACCTTTTCGGTTTGGAAGGCAGTTTTGCCGTATTATGTAGTAGTGGTAATAAGTTAGTATCTCGGTACCGTTCGTGTTTTGGTCCTCATTCTTGGCTGCTGTTTGTCGTTGTACGGGGTTCACAGGGTAGGGTTTGAATCTAGTTTTCTTCTCAGCACAAATTCAATGTTCTTACTCTTGGTTATTATAACCTCCTTAGGTGTATGGCATGTATTGGTATTTTTTGGTTCAGGATATTAATTGCATATTTTTTGTAGGCTCGGGTTTATCTTTGAAATCCATTATGTTTTATCGGAAAAAAAAGAAAAAAAAATAATGAGGCAATTATAGTTGAAAATAGGAGGATGAAAACAAATAAGTATGATTAATTTAACAGAATAAAATTAAATGGATGTTAGGTAAATGAAGATGATATTAAGATTATAATAAATGGAATTATAGAAGGTAAATAACCAAACAGATGAATCCAAATGGAAGTTAGGTATATGGGTAAAATATTTATCAGAGGTAAATTCGAGCACGGTAAAAATAAATTTTAATGGATGGTAATAGTGGCATTCACTTATATATTTATAGCAGTCCCCCTTGAATATCATTGTACATTGGATAGGAAGAACTGCCTTGCTAAAAAATTTACCAAGGAAAAACCAATGAGATAACAACTTGGTGAAGGAGTAAAAATGCAGTGCATATTCTCTTCTCCCTGATTTTTGCATCCCTTGATATCTCGAGGTCGCAATAAACTGAATTTTCAAAATTTGAAGTAGGAAGTGATTTCGTAAATAAATTTGTCAGGTTGTCACTTGAACGACTCCGTTGAACAAAAATATCACGTTTCTTCTGACGATCGTGAGCGAAAAAGAACTTTGGTGGTATATGTTTTGTTCGATCGCCTTTGATGTATTCTTTCTTCAATTGGGCAATGCAGGCAGTATTATCTTCATAAATCGTTATTGGAATACCTTTCTCAGTATCTAATCCGCATGATTCTCGAATATGTTGCGTCATCGACTTAGCCAAAGATAGGGCTGAGTATTCGGGCTATTTGGTTCGGACATTGTATTTCGGTTCGGTCTTCGGTCTGACCGAAATTTGCCCAGGGGTGTCCTAACCAATGTTCGAACCCGAAATGACCGAAGACCAAATTGACCGAATTATTTCGGTCCGGACAACTCTTAGCCCGAATTGCCCAAATACCAAAAGGCCAAAAAAAAAGAGCAGAAATCCAAAAAAATTTAAAGATTCCGTTAGGTGGATTAATATAACATATGAGTTTAGCTTTGCACAAATCTCTCCATTTAATATTAACACAAAATTAATTTAACAAAAAAGAGATTGATTAAAACAGTAAGAAAATTGTAAAGTCGTGAGAATTACAAAAAAAAAAAATAAAGAAAAGAAACCCCTTTGCCGTCACTGCGAGCGGCAGCACCGGTTGCCACGAAGGCTCTTTCTCCACTATAACCTTACCACATCTCATGCCCAAAATCCAGGCCTTCTTCCTAATCCTCACGGTCTCGATGATTACTTTTTTTTGTCTTTTGATTTGGTTACGTTAATGCCCCAAACTCGAAATCTTGGACTGTGTCGAACTCAACTACGAGGAGTTAGTTGTGTCCTTCACTGGGTTGAGCAACCCAAGATATTGATTTGGAAGAGCTTGTGGATCCTTTGTAGATATGGTGAAGGCGAAACTATGACCAAGTGTTGGGTATTGGGTTACTACAGTGAAAGCAAAAGAAGTTGGAAAGGAGAAGGCTTTGCTTGTGAGTCTTGGATTGATGAGAAGAAAATGAGAAAAGTTGAGAAAAAATTGTGTTTAATTTGATAGAAAAACCAAAAGAAAGGAGAAGAACATGAAAAGCAAAAGAAAAGAAAAATTGCAGAGATAGGAAGGGAGACGACGATGGGGAAGCAGGAAGACAATTTGGGAATTAGGTTTCAATTTTCTTTAGGTATTGGCTATTGGGTTTTTCTTTTTGTTCTTTTTTGTTCTTTTTTATTCTTTTCTTCCAATCATCAATGGTGCATTAAAGTAGGGGGTGGGGGTGTTTTGAAAAAAAGGACAAAAGACCGATTGGTTTTTCGGTCTGTCCAAAATTTACGCAGCATGTTCAAACCAAACCAAAATATTAAATCGGTCCTGACCGAACCAAACCAAAATTTTTATTTTGGTTCGGACAATGTCCGAATTATGTATATTTCAGTCCGAACATCGGTCTTTTCGGTCAGTTCGGTCATCTTGCTCACCCCTAGCCAAAGACATTCTCAGCTAGCTTCATGTATGGCAACGATTTTAACATTATTTGAAGAGGTGGCAATGAGATTTTGTTTTGTGGATCGCCACAATGTAGCAGTTCCTCAATATTAAATAAGTAACTTGTTTGTGACCTTGCCTTATGTGTATCAAATAAATAACCTGCATACATAGCCAATTAGATCGGGTTTGGCCTACATGAATAAAATAATCCCATATCTATTATATCCCCAAGAAATATATCTTGCTAATAAACTAACAACGAAAGATATATCAGGTCTTGTATTACTAGCAAGATACATTAAAACTTCAATGGCGCTGAGATATGGACCTCCCGGATTAAGAATTTTTTCATTATCTTCTCGAGGTCTAAAAAAATCTTTCTTTTGATCAAGCAACCTTACGATCATTGGGGTACTTAATACATGCGCTTTGTCCATGTAAAATATTTTCAATACCTTTTCAGTATACTGCTCTGATAGAGTTTTATCTTTCCAACATCTTTCATCTCAAATTCTTTTTTCAAACAATGCACAGCATTGGAAACTTCTTCAAGAATTCCACTAATATTTAAATCATCAACATAAATAGTAATGATGACATATTCACGCATAGACTTTTTATTGCTTAATTTTACCAAATATTCATTGAATTGATTATAACACATGCGTCCAAATTGCTTCAAGCCATATAAGGATCTTTTTAATTTGATTGAGTATATATCATGGCAATTAATTACTTCGGGCAACTTGAATTCTCAGGGATTTTCATGTATATATCATGACTTATAGATCCATACAAATCAGTTGTAACGACATTCATTAGACACATTTCTAATTTTTCATGTACTGTGAGACCAATCAGATATTAAAAAGTAGTTGCATCCACCTAGGAGAGTATGCCTTCTCATAATCAATATTAGGTTGTTGAGTAAAACCTTATGTGACAATTCGTGCTTTTATATATATCTTGCTATTTCATTTTATTTATTTATTTTCTGCACAAATACCCATTTACAACCAACCGGTTTTACACCTTCTTCTTAAGGTCAATCCAACATCAATGGAGTTGCCATCTAAATTTTATATAAAGGCAAAATTCAGGGAAAAACCTGACATCTATTACCCGAGGCAACCGATCATAGCGAACCAAAGATGTTGGATTCGGGGGTTCGTCACAGATGGGAAGGTGTTAGGCACCCATCCGTGCTGGGGCGAAATCGTGTGCAATTGAAGATCAAAGTATGCCTTATGCAAAAATAACACAACAACAATAATAAAGCAAAAATAAAAGCAAAACAGAAAATAAACACATAATTGAGCTTGAGATTCCACCACTAGAATCCACCTACGTACTCCGACGACCGGATACAAAGCTCACGTAGTTCTTGCATGGCATCACAACACAACACAACAGCAACATCATGATAACATAATAAAAAAAAAACACACAAGTTCGCTTGTATCTCGTCGTCAAACCGAGACTACCTACGTACCCACGTGACCAAAGTCAAAGCCACGTAGTTCTAACATGGATTCACACAAAAATGAAAGCATCAACAGCAATAACATCATCATAGCATCATGTCACAGTAACAATCAGAGATAAAAAAGGATTAGGGTTACCTCTTGAAGCATTCCTTTAGCTCCTGTGCGTTTTCCGCTCCTCAACAGAATCTTGGCCCTGCTTCAAGCAGCAAATTGATGTAGTAGGAGGCCGAATCAGCATTTGGCATCAACAACAAACTTGTAGGTGTCTCTCTTAGCTTTCCACAGACACTAAAGAACGTAGCAATCCGACTTCTACAGCCCGAGATATCACGATTTTCCCGAGACTGCACAGAGAAGAAAGCTCCTCTTGGGTTTGCACTCTCCACACCAACGATTTGCTCTGATTGGCCTCCCTCTTGCAATCTTCTTGATCTTCTTCTACTGTTGTGTTGTTTCTACTCCTCTCCATGAGATTTCTCCAGAATAACAGCTCCTAAAAGGGTTCCTAACCCTAGAGAAGAAGAGTTTTCCCTAGGTTTCAAACCTATAGTGTGTAGAAGAATAATTCTAATGTGTACCCTCGATTGTGTGCAATAGAGGGTCTATTTATAGTGTTCAGGGGGAAAGGGGTCGTCCTAATAATCTAAGGGTCGAGATTGAACCCCTAAATCTGACAGTTAAGAGCTAGGAATTAGAAAAAGAGGGAAAAAGAAGCTTTTGTAAGCGTCGACCGCCATAGCCATGGCGGTCATGTCGGGGCGACCGCCAGGCCATGGCGGTCATGCTACACATATCCTCCAGTGGTGGCGGTCATGGCTCCATGTCCGCTACCGACTGGGCAATTTTTCCTATTTTCTTACATTTTCTCCTCCAATCCGATTCCTAGTTGGTTTCTGCCTCCTTTAGAATATTCCTTAACCCATAAAACACCCTAAACTTGTCTCCTACTCCACCACTTTACATCTTTAACAACTACACATCAAATTATTACTCTTTTCTAATAAAATCACCATAAAAACACAAAATAGGCAAAAAATATTTTTAATCCTAAAATTATCCAAAAATTAGGATTAAAGTGGCCAGACAATGTGTTTGAATGGGCTGCTACTACTTGAGAATTCATATTTTATTAGCCCAAACTTAATATTTATTTCTAACCCAAAATTAAATAAACAATGAAAGGAAAAAATAAATAAAAAGAATTGAACAAATAAAATATCTTTATTCTATCACATCAAATCATAAACAAATTAATGTCATCAACCAAATCATATCATCAATTAAAGACATAAACCCTTCTAAAATTAAAAAAAATAGAATAAATCATGGGACAAATTTGGATGTTCATAAGTCTAACTCAGCCTTAATAGTATCTCTCTATTTTGCCCAATCATTTCTGCGCGGGCATTCATCAATTAATTTAGGCTCATGTTCCTCATTTACTTCTATAATATTTAGCGCTATATTATATGCAAAGATTTCGTCGACGATTATTTCACGTTGATTCCATCTTGTTCCTAGCATAATACAATTTATTGACATCTCATCATTTTGACTTATTTCAAATATTGATATCTCTTTCGAAACTCTACAATTTATGGTAGATTTTTTTTTTTTTTTCGGGAGGTGGTGTATGTAAGGATGATCAAAGCTAACTGGATGTTTGGATTTACCACATCTTTGAGCTGCTGTACAGCCTTTAAAGCTGAGACTTGGGCTGTTCTTTTGGGCTTACGTGTGGCTTGGGACAAGGATATCCGATTGTTGGAGGTTGATTCAATATCTTTGTTACATGTGCTGAAGACCAGGTCTAATTCTAGAGGAGAACCATTACTACGGGAGATTTTTACTCTCACCGATATTTCTTGGCAAGTAGAAATTTAGTCACACTTATAAGGAAGGCAATAAGGTTGCGGATAGCTTTGCAGTGCAAGCGTCCTTCTCCATGGTTGAGTTTGCTCTTTCTGATTCTATTCTTACGTTTTGTCATGATGTTTTTCAGACAGACATTGTGGGGGTGTTCGTACCCATGCATGTATTTCTAATTTGATTTCTATTTAGTCATTGGGCGTTAAGCCCCCATTTCCACTAAAAAAGCAAGAAAGAAGGAAAAGAAAAAAAGAAAAAATACAGTAGACTTCATTGGGTATAGAAACTTGCAAAGTATGGTTTAAACCAATGAACTTCGCTACCTAGATAATCCTCATGTAATCCTGATTTTCTGTATTTCCCATTTGTTTGCAGACACCTGGGGCGCTAGAGTCATCAGAGACTTTTTTATTAGAGATTTTTGATGTAATTTTTTGTTTACTCCAATCAACCAAAAAAATTAACCGCCCATTTTTATGATTAGCTACAGCTAAATAAGCTGTACGCATGCATCCACCCTTGTCAAAATATTAACACCTACAGTGCCAACAGATTCCAACATTTGGCGACTGATAGAACGAAGCCACCACATGAAACGACATTTGTGTAAACACGTCACTGGACAAATTAAATTCAACCAAATTCCCACACATATATATTGAAGATCCAAGATATTGATGCCACAACATACAGCAGAGAGCTTAATTATAAGTAATTAATTAACTATAAGTGCAGATGGAGAAGTTGAAGACCTTATTAATAAATTAAATATTACAATCAACTGCGGAGAAGAAATAGAAGAGGACAGCAGTGGTCGACGGACATCCTAATTAAAACTCAGCACTGGAAATGGAATATAATTATCTCTATTAGTTTAATAATCACCCTCATCGGAATCAAAAGCACTGAGCATCTCCTTGACATCGGTCTGGGTGACAAACCTCCGATCAAGGTGCCTAAGAGTGATGTGTCCATCCCTGAGCAGCCGCTCTTGACAATGAGTAAGCAACACCTGCTCCCTCAGCTTCTCCAGCTTACTATCGTCATTTGCATTCTTGTGCAGCCAATAAACCACATTCCCTTCCCGGTTGAGCCACCCTCTGGACACCACCGCCCTGGGGCTCATGAAGGCCAGCCTGTTGAGCTGCTCCGCCTCCATGAACACCTTCCCTCCGGAGACCGCCCTGTGCACCTTGGCCCCCGAGACCACCAGCCTCTGCATGTTCTTGGGGCAATGCGGGTACACCCGGTGGAAGAAGAAGCTGTTCATCTCCATAGCCCAGGGGTGGAACCTTCTCGGCTTCATGCGGAGCCACCTGGAGGAGGCCGACGACGACAGCATCCCTATCTCGCAGGCCTCGGAGATCATGACCCGGATGTGGGGGCGGCACCACACCACGTTGAGCATGCACATGTCCCCGTCGTGGAGGTGCTCCTCGAGGCGGCGGGACACGGGGGAAGAGGAGCTGCCCCTGCCGGCGGCCAGGCAAATCTTGATGGCCAGGTGCTTGAGGTTGCGGAAGAGCTTCATGAGGGCGGGGATGGCGGAGAGGGGGATGTGGGGGTGGTGGTGGTGGTGGTGGGGAGAGCAGGGGACGTCGGGCGGGTAAGAGATGCGGAGGGTTAGGGAGCGGGTGGAGTCGGAGACGAGGGAGGAGAAGTGCTTGGAGACGGCGGAGCAGCGGAGGAGGGTCTTGGGGTCTTTGAGTTTGGAGAAGATTATGAAGGTTAGGTCATCGGGGAGTTTCTTGAAGTGGTCCATCAATCTAGGCGATCTTCTCAAGGTGGTGAAGTTGTGAGAGTAGTAGTAGTTGTTGTTGGGGAGTTTAGGAGGAGGAGGAGAACTCATCAACATTGGAGAAAGCATTAATGTAAGAGGGTTAGTTCTGTTTTATGCGTAACAGAAACAACATTGGATGAATCAGAGACCGGAATTCAATGCAATATGCATTGGTACCGATTCTCTTTGGCTTTATCCAAAGCCATCCGTTTTTTTCTCAGAACTGAAGAGAATTCGTTCTTCATTTGTGGAATTTATAATGTCGGTGAACCAATCCAACACAAACAAACTGACACACACCCCTCTGCTCTCACTAAATTAAAGAAACTGGAGGAAGGAATTATAACGTAATAATATTAGGTCGTATCCATTCAGGAGTAACATATTCATACATATGTTGCTACTTGCTGTCATCTCAGCACCCATCCTCCACTACTTACTTCCTGAACCTAAGCTCTCACGCCTGTCAAAACCACATTTTGCCATCCCAGACTTGGTTTTCCATTTTTTTGAAAATTTAAAAAATAAGTGAAACCAACAAAAAAAAAAAGGGAAAAAGATTAAGTGCATCGATTGCATGGATAATAACCGTATGAAATAGGCCCCTCACTCTTAACAATTGAAGCTAAGATATATTTTAGTGTTTGCTACCAAAACTTTTTTGTGATAGCGATGCCAATTTTCATTAATGGTGAATAGAAGTTACAGCATCATTGTGGACCAGATCGAGAATGTGAATGTATACATGAAGGTCAGTAGTATCTCTAGCCATTTGGGCGAGGCTATGAGTTACTTTATTGCCTTCTTCGTTTGACATGTAAAACGGAAATTGTCCGAAAATTCAAAGCAACAAGCAAAATGTCAATAACCAAAACACTAAAATAAGAAAGTGATGAGGAGTGAAATAATCAATCAAAGCCTAAAGGCCCAATTGAGACAAAATTCAGGACCAGGCCTAAGCCCAATATAGGAGTCTAGAACCAAATCCAATACAAAAGGTCCAGGACCAGTCCAGCTAGCTATTTAGCCATGTGAAAAATATGATAAGCGTTATAAGCGTTACATGGAGTTGAAGGGACAACTGGAATTAATGCTCCACTACCAAAACCCCTATAAAAAGGGGGCAAGATTAGAGGTTCAACACACCAAATCCTTCCTGGAAAAAACTCTACGCTCCACAAGGAAATTCTCTCTAGAGAATATAATTCTCCACTCTCAAAATTCTCTCTCTCCATACTCTCTCAAATTAATAGAGAAAAATCTCCTTTGCTAACTTAGGCATCGGAGGTCCTCCCGGGGTCACAACCCTGGACTTCCCCGGGTCCTTCTTGTTAGTCTTGCAGGTGCTCCAGGCATAGAGATCAAGTCCTCCAGGCATAGAGATCAGGACCTCCGGATATCAAGATCAAGCCAAAGAGTTTCCAATCATGGCAAGAGGAATTTACATCCATACCCCAGTAAAAAATCCGTTTTTTACATTGGCGCCGTCTGTGGGGAATGGACAAAAAGCCATGGCTTCTCCACTTGAGCAATCAGGACCAGTAGCAGAGTCCAACCCACCAAATTGTGGAACTCTAGTCACTAGGGGTACTCTACCAATCAGAGGTACACAAACCGCCAGAGGTACTCTAACCATTGAGGACGTAATCTGATCACCGGAGGTACTCTGACCACCTAAATCATTCCCAACAGTGGAACCTTGGCCAAAGGTCCAAAAATTCTAGCCAACTCGCACACACTCCCATCAGGAGGTATTGTAGAGGCAGGACATATGGAAGGAACCAAAAAGGAGCCCATAGATCTCCCATGTGATGAGAAAAAACGGCAAGTCAAAACCAGATCTAGCAAGCAATAGCCAAAAAACTTGCAAAAGAGTATGGAAACAAGGTCAAGCAACTACCACAACATACTCCACTCATCACTAGAGGAAGGAGAAGGAACTAGATCAAATTAAGATCTACATAAAGTGCAACTAGATCCAAGGCCAATTTGGTTAGATCCAAGCAAGATCTACACCAATCCAATTAGATCTAAATCAACCCAGCTAGATCGAGGAGGTTGTAGCAAGATCTGAATAAGATCCAAGGCTCGCCCAATAAGAGCCGACGCAGATCCAACGAGTTCCAAAGAGCCATCATAGCCACATCAAACTCTCATTCAAGTAAGGAGATCTGTATGGTAGGGCCTCCTAGAGTTAAAAAATAAAGGTCCCGCAAGGTCCTTCTACAAAAGGACAAGGCCAAAAAAGGCGGAGAAATTTGACACCTAAGCCCTGTAATCTTATCTCACAGGTCCTTTACCCCTCTAAATACACAACAAACAAGGGTGTTTATAGAAATAAAAGAAGTGAGATACACAAAGTAGGCCCTAAGGTTGAAAGCAAAATCAAAGACAAGAGGTCCAGATATAAGAGGCTCAAGAGGTCCAGATCCAAGAGGCTCAAGAGGTTCAGATCAAAGAGGTTCAAGGGGTCCAGATCCAAGAGGCTCAAGAGGTCTAGATCCAAGAGGCTCAAGAGGTCCAGATCCAAGAGGCTCAAGAGGTTCAGATCCAAGAGGCTCAAGGGGTCCAAATCCTAAAAGGCTCAAGAGGTCCAGATCCAAGAGGCTTAAGAGGTCTAGATCCTAGAGGCGCAAGTGGTCCAGATTTATAAGGCTCAAGAGGTCCAGATCCTAAATGACTCAAGAGGTCCAGATCCAAGAGACTTAAGAGGTCCAGATCCTAAAGGCTCAATAGGTCTAGGTCCTAAACTAGAGGTCCAACACCCATTCGGAAGAAATCGAACTTTGTCCAAAGAAAACTCGATAGTAACAAGTCATGACTTGGTATAAGGCACGCCATATCCTATTGAAGGATGCAACTTAATAATCAAGCTCAAACAATTAGAGCACATGGTTGTTATCCACGAGGTCAGAAGTTCAGGTCCTCCCCTCTAATCCATAAAATAGAGGTTCTCAAAAGGGAAAGTGAGTCAGGTCCTTATCAAGGGAAACAAAAAAAGAAACTTGTGAAAAGGCCCTATATATTGCCCGTGAAGAGCCATAAACCGCAAAAATGGTCATGTAAATGCCAAAGCAAAAAACAATAGGTCTCACTCAAGTAAAACTAAAGCTCTCCAAGAGAGGGACCTCTGATGAACTTGTTCAAGCTAAGAAGAAACAATCAACACCATACAAGCTCCAACAAGGAAGCCCTAAAGCCCACGGAAGGCTTTGTAGGCCTTGCAGGCTACAAAATCACGACAAAGGCATATGCCCAGTACATCAGATTGCGCACCCAGAAAGGTGTGCCAAGAGGCCCATGTAGATCTTATGCGTATCAAGTGTTGACCAGCAAAAACTACAGAAAAAGCCTAGGGTCAAAGGAAAGAGTCTCTTACAAAGAAAGAGGCTACTTGAAATCCCAATAAGGCTAGAAGCTATTCCAAACTTTCACAGAAGCATCAGGTGCCGAAGGGTTCTCTTATGAAACCATAAAGATTTCAAAATCGGCCAATTGTCCAACGAAAAGCCAAAACCAAGCAAACAAGTTTGTAAGATTACAATGGAAGTCAATAGAAGTCCCTGATGTTTGAGGACGAGAAAGAACTGCAGGTCCCCAAATGTCCACGTGATGAGGAGAAAGTGCAGGTCCTGAAATAGATGAGGTGCAGAGAAACCTAAGGAGCTCAAATTAAGGAAGTTCCAAAATGATTGGGGAACCGGATTCACCAAATATCCAATAGAGAGCCAAATGTTCCGAAATTGAAAGTCAGCATGAGCTGGCGAGGAGTGGAGAGACATTCAAATTGGGCAATCCAAACCATGTCCAGAGGAACCACAATGGATTATGTGCTAAAGCAAGGCTTGAAGAGCATTTAAGCAAATTGATAAGCTCCAAGAAGCTATCAAGCACCTGAGAGAGGTACTTAATTCAGTAAGGTACCAAGAAAAGAGCCACAGACTTCCAAGTCCACTAATGAAGGTCTAAGGCACCTAAATTGGAAAAGCTCCTAGTAAAGAACAGAATGTTAGAGAGTTAGGAACTATCAAGCATGGTACTTGGAAGTTAAGAAGCATCTAGTGCCGAACAAGCTGTGGAGGTACTCATATCCATGAGGAATGCAATAATAGCCGCATGAGCCACAAATCATGAAGTACCAAGTAGAGGCTCTAGTATCCAAATCGCACCAAGATACAGGAAGCAGTTGTGCAACATAAGGAGCTGGAGTTGGATACTACAAAGTCATCATGACGACTATTCTTTAAGGTACTCTAAAAGTAGAAACACCTCAGAAAACGAGTTAGCCTGTCCACGAGATCGGAGGAGCTGAAAAGAAAGATAGGTTCAAACCTTCCCCCTTGAGGATAGGTCCAAGCACTCCATGCTCAAGAAGTCTTGGGGGCTAGGACTAGGACATTTGGTCGAAAGCTGTAGAAGCTCGCTTCAAGCAATGTAGAGCCCAAAGTAACTCAAGTTACATATGCAGAATGACCACCAGTAATCAAATGCTTAAGCATGAAATGCTCGATGAGTCAGTAAGACAAGTGCCTGACATACTGTCACGACTAGGGAAGAAAAAGCATCACATGCATTGCAATGCCCAGAATTCGGCTCAATGCTTATTGTGCATGCATGAAGGAGTGAATCAAACCTGTGGGAGGTTTTCACAAAAAAAAACCCTCAAGGCCTACTCATTGAGAGATTCACGAAGGTCCTCTTTAAAAGAATTCCCATCACCAGAAGCTATATAAAGATGGGAGATCTCTACCAGCAAGACCTGTAGAAGCCACTTGATGGCAGGACCTCCATTGAGCAACAAATAGTCAGGACTTCCTCATTGCAGAGACAAAAAGTTCACTAAAACGAAGACCTTCTTCGCAGTACAGGCGAAGTCTATAAGTAAAGCCACGAAGAGGTATACAAAGTCCACTCCACGAGAAAGGCAAATCAAATGCCACAAAAAGACTCACAAGATGAGAAAAAGAGCTAAGTGCTATCTTTGACAAGGAGTACTTATCCAAGATGACAATTAAAGAGCAGGTCCTGGCTGGCTTACTCACATAAAGAATGCCTATCTTGGATAGTTGAAAAAGATGTACAGGTATTGCAGTTGGATGGTTCATATACCAAATAAGATTGCAAGCCTCATAGCCATAAAGCTGTGGAGAGACGTGCCTGAATCCTCAATGAAGTTGGCATGAGTAACCTCAAGCATTCAAGCCAAACTTAAGGCCCTACCCTTACCAAAATGGAGATGTCCGATTTAGTACTAGCAGAGGTCATGAGGGAAATTATCGAGTGCCTATTTATCATAGGAGAACATTGCTCCCCTTCCTCATAAAAAGTCCTTGAGATCCAGAGCATTTCGGAAAAATAGAAGTCTACAACAAAAGGCGATAGTAAGGTGCTGCAACAAAAATTTGAACCTCAATCCATCCAAAAAATAGGTCTTTCTGAGGATTGAGGCAACGAGCCCAAAACGGAGCTAAAGTTGGGAAGGACCATGTCAAGTTGAAGAGCAAAAGTACCAAGGTTCTTATTTAAAAAATCCACCATCCAGGTGCTTACTCTCAAAATCAAAGAGGTTCTTCCCATAATAAGCCGAGACAATCCAATATGGCTTTGAAAAGGAGCTACAAGTAGCCACGGAGATCTCTAAAATGTAGGTCTCTTAAACAAAAGAGCCCTAAGGACCTCTCAAAGAAGGATCTTAGAGGTCTCTAGAATGAAGAACCTTATGGTCCTCTCAAATGGAAGTTCCTTTGGACCTTCCCAAAAAAGGGACCTCAGAAGTAATGCTTCCATAATAAGTCTCAAAGAGATCTCTCTAAAAAGGAACCTCTTTAAAGAGGACCTTCCTAAAAAACTCCCAAATAAGGGATATCTCATCTCAAATGAAAGTTCCTTGGGACCTTCCTAAACAAAAGACCTCAGAAGCAATGCTTCTATATTGAGTCCATGAGGACCTACCTTGAGAACTCCCAAGTAAGGAATTCCAGGACTAATATTTCATAATAAGTCAGTGAAGACCACTCCAAAGAAGGACCTCTACAACGAGGACATATAATGACATTGCATGCAAAGCAATGGAAGAGAAGGTCTACGTGGTGTTTTCCACAAGAAGAAAATGCTTTCTCGCAAGCAAGAGGGACTGTCAAAAGGAAGGAGAAGCAGAAAGCAAAACTCAAGAATTGAAGGATTACTCCACCAAATGTGAAACCAGAAGAACCTAAAAGGTCTCTGCGCCCCAAAAAGGTTGAAACCAACACAGGTTCTCTTCTTATATTCCTTTAAATGTTTCTTGCTATTTATTCTTGCAAATAAGGACTTTTCAAAACTTTGTTATTGCTATTGACTAAAGGAGTTCTATAGCTCTATTGTCATACTTTTATCAAAGCATTCTCTCTGAGGAACCTAATGATAGAAGGCTCAGAAGGTTGAGGTCCTCTAAACGAAGTACCTTTGGGAGAGGATGAAAACCCGTGTCCCAATTTTACAAATAAAATACTTAAATAAAGAAAATTACCAAAATACCCCTGAAACCCGGGACACGAAAACCAATTTCAACAATATCCAAAATTCTTAATAAAAACGAGATGTCATAAAGAACAAAACAATCCGGCTTAACAAGCCACAAGACAACCCGGCATCCTGCCGAAACATCATCAATACATAAACCCGACAACCCTCCGATAATGTAAACCAAAATCAATAGACATCTCATTAAAAATCTAATGCAGCGGAAGAAATAAATGGAATAAAAATAAGAGAAACCAAACAGTATGCAACGTACAACAACCAGTACTAACATGCCAAGCCATTCAAGCAAACAGTTCATTATTCTCCATCTGTTGTGTGTTAAGTTTTCTTATTATAATTTATTATTCAGGGCCCCCTACTGTGTGCGTCGAGCTCGGTCCCGTCTCATGAGACAACCAGGCCTAAGCCCAAATAAAACCAGGCACGAAGCCCAAACATATCCATAGAGAGAGAGAGAGACAGAGAGAAAGAGGGAGGTAGAAAGGGGGAGGTAGAAGGAGGGAGGTAGAACCGGTCATTACAGACCCATATGCAAATCCGCATAACACTTGCTATTCCGCAAGCAAACCCGAGAGGTATCACTTCCCGCTCGAACCAACCGGTCCTCAGCACACAGTAGCCTAACTTCTACTGTACATTATTCTTAATCACAAATTATGATTCATGTGTGCCAAAGAGATTGTGATTTAACAGGGTTGTGTGATAAAACATCTCAAACAGATAACCGGGTCTCCGACCCACAATACATCACACAAAACACCCAGAATCACACCACATGTTATAATCCATAACAATCCAAATATCCAGCATAAGCAAAAGGTACACTTAGGCACACAATATGGATCACAACATGTTAGCAAAAAAGCATGCAACTCAAACAAACCAATCCAACAAGCTCATGCATACAGACATAAAAAGACGTATAAAGTCACCTCAACGACGATTGTCCTGTGGAGCTTTTCCCAAAACAGATCCTCCAGATCCCGAGGTATTACCCGTGCCTGAATACCGGCACACACAACAAATTACAAGCAGTAACAATAAAGACGTGCATGCATGTAACTACAACGCTCAACTGAGTTAAACCCGTCCCTAGTTAGCCAATTATGAGATTCCCGAGTCTAAACCCGACTTAATATTCTCTCACCAAAACTCCGAGTATCGAGACCTAAGGTTCACCAGCTTACGCCCAACTAAGTCTAATAAGTAGTTCCCGGGCCTATGGCCCACTCATTATGTCCTTTACGAGTTTCCGGCCTAAAACCCAATCTAAGTCCAATCTCAATTTCCCGAGCCTAAAGCCCACTTCCTTAAGTCCTTATTTAACCAAGCATAGGATTGGGCTCAAAGCCCGTTACTCAAGTCCAAGGTCGATTCGATCCCAAAGGTTCCCGGCCTATGGTTCTACCCGTGTCGGTAAGTTCCCGGTTATATTCCGCATAACCCTGCATACGGTATTCCACTAAATAACTTTAATTCCCGATACAACAATTATATCTACATAATTTATTACATGCCATGAATGAAATTAAAACTCCAAATTACACATCGGAATAATACCGTTTAATGCCGGAACAAAACCCGAACCTTTGCCGGAAAATTCCAGAGCCTCGCCGGAATATTCCCGAGCCTCGCCGGAAAATTCCCGAGCCTTCGTCGGATTCCGGTGAGCTCGCCGGAAAACACCGAAACCACCAGAACGAATCTGTCACAGTCCCCCAAACAACCAATTCAACAACACAACACTCCCAAGAAAACCAAAACGAATTAATTCAAAAGGGTAGTCACCGGAAAGCTTACCGGAATTCGATGCCCAAGAACCAAACCCGAGCCGTGAAGTTCCTCTGGCAGGGAAGAACTCGCCACCACCGTCTCTGCACAGTTACTACCGACCGAGACAACACCCACGCACTCCCGGCTCCCAAACCACCACGACCAACCGGAACTCCACCTGCAGCAAACACCCACACACAGCACACGTCGGCCACATTGAACACCAGCCACACACAGCCACGACAGCCACCAACCCACGGCAACCGTCCATCGACACCAAGAATCCCAACACGACCGCCACCCAACACAACCCCAAAATGGATTAGCCACAACTCACTAAAAGAAAGAAATAAAGGAAGAGAGGAGAAGGGGGTCGGAAGCTTACCCGACCCAAGCAACGACGACGGCGACCCAGATTAGCTCCCGGTTCCTCTGCAGCCACGGCGGCCATGGTCGCGGCGTAGAGAAGGAAACGAAGAGGAAGAGACGGCGTGATGACGGAAGGGAGGAGAGGAGGAAAACGGAGGGATGACCGAAGGAGAGGGAGAGGAAGATGAGGGAAAGAGAGAGAGAGTGAAAAGGAAGAAGGAAGGGAGGTAGAAGCGGCGCCGGGTTGGAGAAAAAGAGAAATAAGAGAAAGAGAAAAGAAGAAGAAAAGAAGAAGGGGAGTGGCCGGCTAGGGTTTGGCCGCCCCTAGTGGACGACATGTCGTTCCACTAGGCACGGTCAACCCCCTGGTCAACGCGGTTTCTTTTTTATTTTTTTTTTTAAACAGTCTCCAAAACGACGTAGTTCCACTAGTACCCTCGTTAATCCTCGCGTTTCACCCCGATCTCGAATCCGTTTCCAACGGGACCCGAACCATGAACGACACCAACTTAAAATTGACATTTCTAAGGCATAGTACTCAATTTCCTCGACTAAAACTCGAAAATACCTCAAGGGAAAAATTGGAATAAAAATTCTGAAAATCCCGAAAAATCAAATTCTGAAAATTCGGGGCGTTACAGTTCTACCCCACTTAAGGAAATTTCGTCCTCGAAATTACAAAACATGAAACATCAAAACAAATGGGGATACTGCTCCCGCATATGGGACTCAACCTCCCAAGTAGCCTCATTCGGAGAATGACGGCTCCACCTAACCCGAACCATCGGAATAACTCGATTCCTCAAGTGTCGCTCCTCCCGAGCAAGAATCTCAACCGGCTCCTCCACATAGGTCAAATCCTCTGAAACCTCCACCTCTGTCGGGGATACAACATGACTAGGATCAGACTGATAACGCCTCAGCATCGAAACATGGAATACATCATGTATGCGCGACAGCTCCTCCGGTAAAGCCAACCTGTAGGCCAGCGGACCAATCCGCTCTATGATCTCATAAGGACCAATATAACGAGGGCTCAACTTGCCCTTCCTCCCAAACCGGATAACACCTCTCCAGGGAGCAACACGGAGGAAGACTCTGTCACCTACATTGTACTCCATCTCNNAAAGCCAACCTGTAGGCCAGCGGACCAATCCGCTCTATGATCTCATAAGGACCAATATAACGAGGGCTCAACTTGCCCTTCCTCCCAAACCGGATAACACCTCTCCAGGGAGCAACACGGAGGAAGACTCTGTCACCTACATTGTACTCCATCTCCCGACGATGCTTATCGGCAAAACTCTTTTGCCGATCCTGAGCAGCCTTCATGCACTGCTTAACCACCTCGATCTGACCAATAGTCTCCTGGACTAGGTCCGGACCAATCACTTATCTCAGACCTTCCTCATCCCAACAGATCAGACTACGACACTTCCGCCCATACAATGCCTCATAAGGCGCCATACCGATACTAGAGTGATACCCGTTGTTATAAGCAAACTCAACCAAGGGTAACGTCTCATCCCAAGAACCACTAAAATTGAGCACACAGGCTCTAAGCATATCCTCCAGTGTCTGTATGGTTCTCTCCGACTGCCCATCAGTCTGCGGATGGAATGCAGTGCTGAAATTCAGCTTAGTCCCCAAAGCTGACTGTAAACTCTTCCAGAAATGGGAAGTAAACCTCGGATCCCTGTCCGACACAATGGATAGTGGAACTCCATGTAGACGGACAACACCCGAAACATATAACCTTGCCAGCTTATCCATTGTATCCGTCTACTGAATCGGTAGGAAATGAGCTGACTTGGTCAATCTGTCCACAATGACCCAGATGGCATGATGTCGACCACGGGTCCTCGGTAACCCGATAACAAAGTCCATAGTGATATGCTCCCACTTCCACTGCGGAATAGTCAAAGATCTCAACTTGCCGGCAGGAGCCTGATGCTCAGCTTTCACCTGCTGACAAGTCATACAACGAGCCACAAACTCCGCAACATCCTTCTTTATCCCGGGCCACCAATAATGACTCTTCAAGTTCTGGTACATTTTGGTGCTACCCGGATGCATAGCATACGGCGCATTATGTACTTCATCCATAATCCATCTCCTCAAGTCATCAACATCCGGAACACACAACCGATCACCGGTCATCAAAGCACCATCCTCCCGGACATAGAAACTAGAACTCTCTCCACCGAGAGCCTTATCCCTCAACTCTGCTAAATGAGGATCTCCATACTACAACTCCATGATCTTATCCCGCAAGGTCGGCCGAATGCTCAAACTAGCAAGCAACGCCCCAGTTTCATCCACCTCTAACTGTGCATCCAACGACCTCAGCTCCACCAAGGAAGGCAAAGCATAAGAAACAGAGTCCTCATCTGCAGCAACCACTCTCTTCCGGCTCAATGCATCTGCAACAACATTGGCCTTGCCCGGATGGTACTCGATAGTACAATCATAATCCTTCAAAAGCTCAATCCAGCGTCTCTGCCTCATATTAAGCTCCCTTTGGGTCATGATGTACTTCAAACTTTTGTGGTCCGTGAAAATCCGACACTTCTCACCGTATAGATGATGTCTCCAGATCTTCAAAGCAAAGATCACAGCAGCTAACTCCAGATCATAGGTCGGATAGTTCCTCTCGTGAGTTCTCAACTGCCTGGAGGCATAAGCAATCACCCGACCCTCCTGCATCAAAACACATCCCAAGCCCAGACCAGAAGCATCACTGAACACCGTGTACTCCACTCCGGGTCTCGGAACAATCAAAACCGGTGTAGAAGTCAACCGACTCTTCAACTCCTCAAAACTCTTCTGACAATGGTCATCCCAAACAAAAGCACAGTCTTTCCTCAACAGCTTAGTCATGGGACCTGCTATTAAGGAAAAACATTCAATGAACCTCCGATAGTAACCAGCAAGTCCAAGAAAGCTCCGTATCTCAGATACACTCTTCGGTGGCTCCCAAACCATGACTGCCTTAATCTTGGCCGGATCCACCTTAATGCCCTCACCGGACACAATATGCCCAAGAAATGCGACCTTTTCCAACCAAAACTTACACTTACTGAGCTTGGCATAGAGTTGTTCTTGTCTCAACCTCTGCAAAACTTGTCTCAAGTGGTCCTCATGTTCGGCCTTACTACTCGAGTAGACCAAGATGTCATCAATGAACACTACCACAAACCGGTCCAGAAATTCATGGAAGACCTGCTGCATCATACACATGAACACTGCCGGTGCATTCGTCAATCCAAATGGAACAACCACAAACTCATAATGACCATACCGGGTGCGGAATGCAGTCTTCGGTATGTCCTGCTCTGCAATCCGAACCTGATGGTAACTAGATCGCAAGTCAATCTTCGAGAATACGGATGCACCCTGCAACTGATCGAACAAGTCATTGATCCTAGGCAAAGGATACTTGTTCTTCACCGTCACCTTGTTCAACTGCCTATAGTCTACACACATTCGCATACTGCCATCCGTCTTCTTCACAAACAAGACCGGGGCACCCCAGGGTGAGATGCTCGGTCTAATAAAACCCTTGTCTAACAACTCCTCCAGTTGTTTCTTCAACTCCTGAAGTTCTGCCGGAGCCATCCTGTAGGGCGGTATAAAAATAGGTGTAACTCCCGGTACCAAGTCCACTGTATACTCCACCTCCTGCTCCGGAGGCAAACCAGGTAAATCATCAGGAAATACATCGGGAAACTCCCGCACAATAGGAATATCCTCCACTCCAGGTACTGGTACCGAAGAATCGACCACATGAGCAAGAAAGGCATCACAACCCTCTCGGATCATCCTGAAAGCCTGGATGGCCGAGATACAGCACGCCGATAGAACTCTTCGCTCTCCAACAAACACCAATCTACGCCCCAACAAAGAAGATAAGGACACTTCCCTGGCCCGACAATCAACTACTGCTTGGTGTCTGAACAACCAGTCCATGCCTAAGATAACATCAAATTCTCCCAAGTCTATGACAGCAAGACCAGAAGGAAAACTCTCACAATCATACTCCAGACATTTAACTCGCATCGCCCAAGACAAGTTTACAAATCTAGCCTTAAGACTCAAGCATTATCAACATCCATAAGGTATGGGTGATCCTAAACCCCAACAAGAGTAGTATAATTCATAACCTCCAATTACATCACCTTTAAAAGTCCACCTCAATATGAACACACTATCGGTATCCTCAACCTGCATATAAGCAATAACTTCAACTACAATTCAAGATCAAACTCATTAATCACAAACACCACCAGTACCTCAAATCTCAACCCAGTTAAATACCTCACGTGTCAATGAAAGACATTCCCTCAAGTACACCATTGGGTCAACCTTAAATTAATTCATGTAATCATCTCGAGCTCCGAACAAGAATACATCCATAAAATAATTTCCCACGTACATTCAAAACCTCGAACTCAGACAATTAGTCCACAAATAACATGATCACCAAGATCACAAGGATCAGATCCATAAGCATCACATCAAATCATCTCTCGACAGATGTATCATCCTAAGGCAAACCGATGGTTCCTACTTGAATTGGCCAGTTCGTCCCAGACAAGGAACATAAACCAAGAATCAAGAGTCTACACCGACTCTAATAGATCAGTGGATAAACCACAAAACAAACATTGTTACCGCCTAAGCTGTAAAGATAAACATATCACTTCGTTAACAATACCAGGTCACCCCGACCCTCAGCAGGTGCGTGTCCTCCACCGGATCCATAGTACGACTCACTATATGAATGCGTTTGAGTCAAGACACTTTTAAAACCATAAATCCGGAAACAGGCTTAAACACAGAAATCACTTTGAAAACCAAGTTTAAAACACTTTTTAAAACCAAGGATCTGAAGCCTGCTCCGCTACCAAGCTGAAACACCCGTGTCCCAATTTTACAAATAAAATACTTAAATAAAGAAAATTACCAAAATACCCCTGAAACCCGGGACACGAAAACCAATTTCAAAAATATCCAAAATTCTTAATAAAAACGAGATGTCATAAAGAACAAAACAATCCGGCTTAACAAGCCACAAGACAACCCGACATCCTGCCGAAACATCATCAATACATAAACCCGGCAACCCGCCGATAATGTAAACCAAAATCAATAGACATCTCATTAAAAATCTAATGCAGCGGAAGAAATAAATGGAATAAAAATAAGAGAAACCAAACAGTATGCATGCCGACTCTATGGATCCAACCGGGAGATCAAGCACTGCTACCTGCTGAGATAACCACGTCCGTACTCTGGAAGGATGGAAAGTGACTGCACGCTATCTAAAGTCTGAAAAACAACGTTGGCGATTATGTGAGTCGCCTACTCAGTGAGCAATATAAATCTAATTATGAAGGTGTGCTGATCAAGTCCGAAAGAAAAGAAGAGCAACAAAACTAGTAAGCAACATACAACAACCAGTACTAACATGCCAAGCCATTCAAGCAAACAGTTCATTATTCTCCATCTGTTGTGTGTTAAGTTTTCTTATTATAATTTATTATTCAGGGCCCCCTACTGTTAGAACCTATGTCTTCATGGTTCATTCATTACAGGTTTTGATAAATGACAAACCAAGATCATAACCAAGATGAAGCAAAAAGAAATCAAGCAAACAAGTACTCAACCAAAGTGATCAAGAATTCAAGAGAAGATATGATCAAGAGTTGAAGTGCAAAAAGAGCAAGAGAAGTTAGGACCCATTTGTTCAAGGTAAATCACTCAACTTCTTTTAGGCATTGGCTCAAACAAAACAAATTTCACTCATACATTTCATAGCATGCTTTCAGTCACACAATTGTATTTTGAGTCAATAACATCGATGTTGGCCTCAAAAACATTGATGTTCTGTGTTTTCAAGGCTTTCTCAAAATTTGGCAGAAGCGCCAAAACATCGATGAATTACAACATCGATGTTGTCATTTCTTCAAAGATTTCCAAAATTTGGCAGTAGGCAAATAACATCGATGTTGGCATCCTAAACATCGATGTTCTTATGACCGTTGGTCAAAACATCGATGTTTACCATCCAACATCGATGTTCATGTAAATTGTCTTTGAAATATATCTTTTACCGAAGCCAGAAAACATCGATGTTGGCCTATAAAATATTGATGTTGTGACAATTGCTTTCAAGATGAATTTTGGCAGTAGCCATAAAACATCGATGTTTGATTTTCCAACATTTATGTTCTTGCATAACCCCTTTTTATCATATTTTTGCGAAGCATAAAAACATCGATGTTGGATTTGAGAACATCGATGTTGTATCTGAAAACATCGATGTTGCTCAGACAAACATTGATGTTCTACTAGCCGTTGGAACAATAATTTAAAATTGCTGGCTAAAACATCGATGTTTATAGGGAAAACATCGATGTTGTGCCGTTATAGCAGACAGCTTTTCAGCACCCACTATACTTTGTTTAAAGTTGTTTTCTTGGGTGGATTTCAAATGGCTCCATGACTTTTCAGAGCTACATATTGAGCATTTTCAGCTATGGTTCATAACCAATCAACTCTCTATTCATTCATCATTCATTGCAAAACAATCAGTCAAGTTTAAGAGCCAATTCCTTTGAGATTATTGAGAGTTGCCTTATTAGTGCTTAATTGTAACTCATACCCACTCTTGAGAGAGCTTTTGTTTGAGTAATCTTTGTAGTGTTGTTCATACACTGAAAGGGAGGTTTGTTCCCTTGTAGCTACTCATAGGAAGAGTGATTTTCTTTCCTTGAGAGAAGTCTTGAAGTGAGGTATCTTCAAGCAAGTGTGTAGGATTCTTGTGATTAGAATTCCTAGGCTGTAAACGGTTTGTTAAGCACCCGGAAGCTTAATGGTAGATAGTGAACTCTTCAAGTGAACCTTGAAGGACTGGATTAGCCACAAATTAGTTGTGTGTGAACCAGTATAAAAATCTCTTGTGTCCTTCTTTCAATTTCGCATTTTATTTCCTGCAACTATTTTCAGTTTTTAGGTCTAAAGCTATTCACCCCCCCCCCCCCTCTAGCTTAGCCTTTCCGAACTTACAATTGGTAGCGGAGCCTAACTCTCTGAAAGACTTAACCGTTTGAGAGAAATTTTCCATGGCTTCTTCAAGTAATCATGTAGGAATCTTCGAAGGACATTCAACCGTTCGTCCACCGTACTTCGATGGCACCAATTACAGCTACTGGAAGGAGAGGATGAGAATTTTCCTCCAATCCACCAACTATGCTCTTTGGCGAATCATGAAGATTGGAGAGCAAATTCCGATGAAGAAAGTTGGTGAAGTCCAAGTGCCAAAGACGGAGGAGGAGTACAACGCTGCAGACATCATATTGGTTGAAAACAATGCCAAATCAATCAATATGCTCTATTGTGCAATCAACCCCGACGACTATCGAAAAGTCTCTTGCTGCACAACCGCAAAAGAAATGTGGGATAAGCTGGAGGACACCTACGAAGGAACTGATCAAGTTCGAGAGGCCAAAATCGACTCCCTCACTGCCGATCACGAACTCTTTCGAATGAAGGAGAATGAGGGAATTGAGGAGATGTTCGATCGCTTCTCCAAAATCATAAATGAGCTTCATGCTCTCAAGAAGGTCTACTCTGATAAGGACTTGGTCAGAAAAGTTCTTCGAAGTCTCACTCCCGAATGGCGATCAAAGGCGGATGCCATCTACGAAAACATCGGCATCAACAACACAACGATTGATGGACTAAGAGGTAATCTCATAACCTATGAAACCACTATTCTTAAACCCTCTTTGCCTTCTATGCAGGAACCAAAGAAGAAGACAATAGCTCTCAAAGCTTCTACCTCCAAGACACAAGAACTTACTGAAACGGACTCTAGTGATGATGATCAAGAACTCGGACTGGTCATCCGCAAATTCCACAAATTCATGAAGAAGGAATTTGTAAAGAAAGGGAGAAAGATGTCCAGACCACCCAAATGCTATGGGTGTGGAGAGAGTGGGCACATCAATCCTAAATGCCCCAAAGCAAAGGAGGGAAAGGAGAAGAAGCCCTACAAGAAGCAAAGGGCATACATATCATGGGGAGGTGACTCCGGTGACGAATCATCCGATAGTGATGAAGAAGAAACGGCGAACCTATGTCTTATGGCAAGGGAAGAACCGGAAGAGGTAAGTACCACTTCTCAAAATGAAAATGTCTCAATTGAGGAACTACAAAATGCATTTCATGAGCTTTACGGTGAATTCATTTCTATTTCCAAAGTTAATAAGAGTTTACGGAAACAAGTTATAACGTTGGCAAATGATATGGAAAATGTGTCTAATGAGAACAAAAATCTTAAGGAAGAAATTAAGACTCTAGACACACCTAAAGAATGTGTATCATGTGGCTCCTTAAAAGAACAAAATGAAAAATTAGCATGTGACAATATGAAGCTAAAGGATGAAAATAAGGTGCTAGGAAAGAAGAGTGTAGAGGAATGTTCATCATGCACACCTTTAAGGAAACAAGTTGAACAACTTGAAACGACCTTGAAGAAGTTTAATACTCCTCATAAAAATCTGAATTCTATGCTAGGTAATTTGCAATCTACTAGGCATGGAATAGGTTTTAGCAATGAACCTAAAAGACATAAGGTTGATTCAAAGAAACCTAAGGCACAACCTAAGGTAAACAAAGTGAGTAGTGTGCGTAAGTATAGGCAACATAGCAACTACTATCAACCTAGAAGGATGCATAACCCAAATGTCATTTGTCATTATTGCAATGGAGTAGGACACATTGCTCCTGTTTGTTTCACTAGGCATAGGCATTGGGCACAAGAAGAAGCTCATAACCACTATGCACCTAACACTCAAGGACCCAAGAAGATTTGAGTACCTAAATCTCATTGATTTGATGTTGTAGGTATGCTTGAAGGCATCAAGTGTACTTTGGTACCTTGATAGCGGATGCTCCAAGCACATGACCGGAGAAGCATCCAAATTTTTGCAAATAAAGCCATCAAATGGAGGAAATGTTGTCTTTGGAGACAACAACAAAGGAAAGATCATCGGCATTGGGTCGGTTGGCAAAGATGAGTCTTCTTCCATTGATAATGTTTTACTTGTTAAAGGTCTTAAACACAATCTCTTAAGCATTAGTCAATTATGTGATAAGGGAAATCGTGTAATCTTTGATTCCAAGTCATGCACCGTAGAACGTCTTAGTGATAATAAGATCATTCTACAAGGTGATAGAATTGACAATATTTATATGGTTAACTTAGAAGAGTCTTCATCAAAATTTTCAAAATGTCTAATGAGCAAAGAAGATGATATGTGGTTATGGCATCGTAGAATAGCTCATGTTAACATGAAGACCTTAAACAAATTAGTGTCACAAGACTTAGTAGTTGGTGTTCCAAAGATTAAATTTGAAAAGGACTCTATATGCAATGCATGTCAAAAGGGGAAGCAAGTGAGAGCCTCGTTTAGTTCCAAAAACGTTGTCTCAACATCTAGACCGCTTCAACTTTTGCACATGGATCTATTTGGTCCTTCACAAGTTAAAAGTTTTGGTGGAAATTATTATGCTTTTGTAATTGTTGATGATTACTCTAGATTCACTTGGACTTTGTTTCTAACTCACAAAAGTGAAGCATTTAGTGTCTTCAAGAGTTTTGCCAAGAAAGTTCAAAATGAAAAGGATTGTTCAATTGCTTGCATTAGGAGTGATCATGGAGGTGAATTCGAAAACAATCAATTTTCAGCATTTTGTGATAAATATGGCATTGAGCATGACTTCTCAGCCCCTCGGACACCACAACAAAATGGCGTTGTTGAACGCAAGAATAGGTGTCTTGAGGAAATGGCAAGAACAATGCTCAATGAGGCTAAAATTCCCAAGTATTTCTGGGCTGATGCAGTTAGTACGGCTTGCTATGTGTTAAACCGAGCAATCATAAGGCCAATTCTCATGAAAACGCCTTATGAATTATACAAAGGAAGAAAGCCTAACATTTCTCATCTACGAGTCTTTGGTTGCAAATGTTTTGTCCATAATAATGGGAAAGATAATCTAGGAAAATTTGATGCAAAATCTGATGAAGGCATCTTTCTCGGTTATTCATTGCGCAGCAAAGCGTATAGAGTCTTCAATAGACGTACCTTGAGTATTGAGGAATCCCCTCATGTTGTGTTTGCAGAAAATGATACTCGCTTGGCGAGAAAGGATTTTTGTGATGATCTTGTAGGTACACTCGAGAAGATGTCATTGAATGATGAGGAAGAAGAAGATATGCAAAACATCTCTTGGAAGAAAGGAGGCACTCCAACTGAACCAACACCTCAACAAGAAATGGAGGCTACACCACAACAAGAAGAACCAAGCCCTGTGGAAGACATTCAAGACACAACGGTTGATATCAACCAAGAATTACCTAGAGCATGGAGAGAGTCCAAAGATCATCCTCTTGACACGGTAATAGGTGATATCAACCGCGGGGTAAGTACTCGAAATTCTCTTAGAGATAACATAGGGCACATTGCATTTGTTTCACAAATTGAGCCTACCACTATTTCAGAAGCAATTAATGATGAACATTGGACCTTGGCCATGCAAGAAGAGCTAAATCAATTCAAACGTAATGATGTTTGGGAATTGGTTCCGAGGCCCATTGATCATACAATAATTGGCACAAAATGGGTGTTTAGAAACAAACTAGATGAAAGTGGCACAATAACAAGAAACAAAGCTAGGTTAGTAGCTAAAGGATATAATCAAGAAGAAGGAATAGATTTTGAGGAAACATATGCACCCGTTGCACGACTAGAAGCCATTCGTCTCTTGCTTGCATTTGCATCATCTATGAACTTCAAATTATATCAAATGGATGTTAAAAGTGCATTTCTAAATGGTTTTATTCAAGAAGAAGTATATGTTGCTCAACCCCCTGGTTTTGAAGATCATGCATTTCCCGAACATGTTTTCAAACTTAAGAAAGCTCTTTACGGTCTCAAACAAGCTCCAAGAGCTTGGTATGAACGTTTGAGTAAATTTCTTTTGGATAGCGGGTTCAATAGAGGCAAGGTTGACGCTACCTTATTCATAAAAAACAAAAACCATAACATCCTTTTGGTTCAAATTTATGTAGATGATATCATTTTTGGTGCCACTAATGAGTCTTTGTGCAAGGAATTCTCTAACATGATGACCAGTGAGTTTGAGATGTCCATGATGGGTGAGTTAACATTCTTCCTCGGTTTACAAGTCAAACAAATGAAGGAAGAAACATTCATCTCCCAATCCAAGTATTGCAAGGAGCTGCTCAAGCACTTTGAAATGGACAATTCCAAGCAAATGGCCACACCAATGAGCACTTCCATTCATTTGGACAAAGATGAGAAAGGTATTGAAGTTGACATTAAAAAATATCGAGGTATGATCGGTTCACTTCTTTACCTTACGGCAAGTAGGTCGGATATCATGTTTAGTGTATGCTTGTGTGCAAGGTTTCAATCTTGTCCTAAAGAGTCTCATCTTAAGGCTATAAAACGAATAATGAAATATCTTGTAGGCACAAGAAATGTTGGATTGTGGTATCCTAAAGGCTCTACGCATCTTCTTGTAGGCTATTCCGACTCTGATTTTGCAGGCTGCAAATTAGATCGAAAAAGCACTAGTGGTACATGTCATCTCCTAGGGAGCTCCTTAGTTTCATGGTTTAGCAAGAAACAGGCTAGTGTTGCATTGTCCACTACCGAAGCAGAATACATTGCCGCTGGAAGTTGTTGTGCACAAATTCTTTGGATGAAGCAACAACTAAAGGATTATGGTTTAAACCTTAGTCAAGTGCCTCTTCGATGTGATAACACAAGTGCCATTTGCTTAACCAAGAATCCTATTCTTCACTCTAGAACGAAACACATAGACATTAGGCATCACTTCATTAGGGATCGTGTGTCTAAAGGAGATATAACTATTGAATTTGTTGAAACAAAATTTCAACTAGCTGACATCTTTACAAAGCCTTTAGACAAAGAGTCATACTTTCGTATTCGAACTGAACTTGGCATTCTTGACTCTACTTTGATATAATCTCTGCATTCCTTATTTATATTCTCTCGAACATTACTGACTTGAGCGTCGGAGAGTCCCCTAAATTCTTTTGCAGGTACTCCCCTCACCAAAGCAACTAGAAAGGGGGAATATGCCATATATGAAGGAGGACATGGCAATAAGATCATTAAGGGTCATTCCAATCTTAATTTCAGCACATATAGAAGTGTATAGGTGTAGCTAATATGTTTCAAAAGCTCCACCTATTTCTTACATAAGCACTTCCCAACCTCTTCTCATCGCTATTTCTTTTTGCTAATGCCAAAAGGGGGAAAATAGGAAGAAGTATATGCACCACGATAGGGGGAATCAGAGGGAATCATCTTTATATTATAAACATTAGCATATACTTCTAGGTGTTTGTCATTATCAAAAAGGGGGAAATTGTTAGAACCTATGTGTTCATGGTTCATTCATTACAGGTTTTGATAAATGACAAACCAAGATCATAACCAAGATGAAGCAAAAAGAAATCAAGCAAACAAGTACTCAACCAAAGTGATCAAGAATTCAAGAGAAGATATGATCAAGAGTTGAAGTGCAAAAAGAGCAAGAGAAGTTAGGACCCATTTGTACAAGGTAAAACACTCAACTTCTTTTAGGCATTG
>JAKUCV010001307.1:136181-211591 GCA_028386065.3 Turnera subulata
GTTCATTCATTACAGGTTTTGATAAATGACAAACCAAGATCATAACCAAGATGAAGCAAAAAGAAATCAAGCAAACAAGTACTCAACCAAAGTGATCAAGAATTCAAGAGAAGATATGATCAAGAGTTGAAGTGCAAAAAGAGCAAGAGAAGTTAGGACCCATTTGTACAAGGTAAAACACTCAACTTCTTTTAGGCATTGGCTCAAACAAAACAAATTTCACTCATACATTTCATAGCATGCTTTCAGTCACACAATTGTATTTTGAGTCAATAACATCGATGTTGGCCTCAAAAACATCGATGTTCTGTGTTTTCAAGGCTTTCTCAAAATTTGGCAGAAGCGCCAAAACATCGATGTTGTAATTACAACATCGATGTTGTCATTTCTTCAAAGATTTCCAAAATTTGGCAGTAGGCAAATAACATCGATGTTGGCATCCTAAACATCGATGTTCTTATGACCGTTGGTCAAAACATCGATGTTTACCATCCAACATCGATGTTCATGTAAATTGTCTTTGAAATATATCTTTTACCGAAGCCAGAAAACATCGATGTTGGCCTATAAAACATCGATGTTGTGACAATTGCTTTCAAGATGAATTTTGGCAGTAGCCATAAAACATCGATGTTTGATTTTCCAACATCGATGTTCTTGCATAACCCCTTTTTATCATATTTTTGCGAAGCATAAAAACATCGATGTTGGATTTGAGAACATCGATGTTGTATCTGAAAACATCGATGTTGCTCAGACAAACATCGATGTTCTACTAGCCGTTGGAACAATAATTTAAAATTGCTGGCTAAAACATCGATGTTTATAGGGAAAACATCGATGTTGTGCCGTTATAGCAGACAACTTTTCAGCACCCACTATACTTTGTTTAAAGCTGTTTTCTTGGGTGGATTTCAAACGGCTCCATGACTTTTCAGAGCTACATATTGAGCATTTTCAGCTATGGTTCATAACCAATCAACTCTCTATTCATTCATCATTCATTTCAAAACAATCATTCAAGTTTAAGAGCCAATTCCTTTGAGATTATTGAGAGTTGCCTTATTAGTGCTTAATTGTAACTCATACCCACTCTTGAGAGAGCTTTTGTTTGAGTAATCTTTGTAGTGTTGTTCATACACTGAAAGGGAGGTTTGTTCCCTTGTAGCTACTCATAGGAAGAGTGATTTTCTTTTCTTGAGAGAAGTCTTGAAGTGAGGTATCTTCAAGCAAGTGTGTAGGATTCTTGTGATTAGAATTCCTAGGCTGTAAACAGTTTGTTAAGCACCCGGAAGCTTAACGGTAGATAGTGAACTCTTCAAGTGAACCTTGAAGGACTGGATTAGCCACAAATTAGTTGTGTGTGAACCAGTATAAAAATCTCTTGTGTCCTTCTTTCAATTTCGCATTTTATTTCCTGCAAATATTTTCAGTTTTTAGGTCTAAAGCTATTCACCCCCCCTCTAGCTTAGCCTTTCCGAACTTACACCTACTGTGTGCGTCGAGCTCGGTCCCGTCTCATGAGACAACCAGGCATAAGCCCAAATAAAACCAGGCACGAAGCCCAAACATATCCATAGAGAGAGAGAGAGACAGAGAGAAAGAGGGAGGTAGAAAGGGGGAGGTAGAAGGAGGGAGGTAGAACCGGTCATTACAGACCCATATGCAAATCCGCATAACACTTGCTATTCCGCAAGCAAACCCGAGGGGTATCACTTTCCGCTCGAACCAACCGGTCCTCAGCACACAGTAGCCTAACTTCTACTGTACATTATTTTTAATCACAAATTACGATTCATGTGTGCTAAAGAGATTGTGATTTAACAGGGTTGTGTGATAAAACATCTCAAACAGATAACCGGGTCTCCGACCCACAATACATCACACAAAACACCCAGAATCACACCACATGTTATAATCCATAACAATCCAAATATCCAGCATAAGCAAAAGGTACACTTAGGCACACAATACGGATCACAGCATGTTAGCAAACAAGCATGCAACTCAAACAAACCAATCCAACAAGCTCATGCATACAGACATAAAAAGATGTATAAAGTCACCTCAACGACGATTGTCCAGTGGAGCTTTTCCCAAAACAGATCCTCCAGCTCCCAAGGTATTACCCGTGCCTGAATACCGGCACACACAACAAATTACAAACAGTAATAATAAAGACGTGCATGCATGTAACTATAATGCTCAACTAAGTTAAACCCGTCCCTAGTTAGCCAATTATGAAATTCCCGGGTCTAAACCCGACTTAATGTTCTCTCACCAAAACTCCGAGTATCGGGACCTAAGGTTCACCGGCTTACGCCCAACTAAGTCCAATAAGTAGTTCCCGGGCCTATGGCCCACTTATTATGTCCTTTACGAGTTTCCGGCCTAAAACCCAATCTAAGTCCAATCTCAATTTCCCGGGCCTAAAGCCCACTTCCTTAAGTCCTTATTTAACCAAGCATAGGATTGGGCTCAAAGCCAGTTACTTAAGTCCAAGGTCAATTCGATCCCAAAGGTTCCTGGCCTATGGTTCTACCCGTGTCGGTAAGTTCCCGGTTATATTCCGCATAACCCCGCATACGGTATTCCACTAAATAACTTTAATTCCCGATACAACAATTATATCTACATAATTTATTACATGCCATGAATGAAATTAAAACTCCAAATTACACATCGGAATAATACCGTTTAATGCCGGAACAAAACCCGAACCTTTGCCGGAAAATTCCCGAGCCTCGCCGGAATATTCCCGAGCCTCACCGGAAAATTCCCGAGCCTTCGCAGGATTCCGGTGAGCTCGCCGGAAAACACCGAAACCACCAGAACGAATCTATCACAGTCCCCCAAACAACCAATTCAACAACACAACACTCCCAAGAAAACCAAAACGAATTAATTCAAAAGGGTAGTCACCGGAAAGCTTACCGGAATTCGCTGCCGAAGAACCAAACCCGAGCCGTAAAGTTCCTCTCGCCAGGAAGAACTCGCCACCACCGTCTCTGCACAGTTACTACCGACCGAGACAACACCCACGCACTCCCTACTCCCAAACCACCACGACCAGCCGGAACTCCACCTGCAGCAGACACCCACACACAGCACACGTCGGCCACATTGAACACCAGCCACACACACCCACGACAGCCACCAACCCACGGCAATCGTCCATCGACACCAAGAATCCCAACACGACCGCCACCCAACATAACCCCAAAACGGATTAGCCACAACTCACTAAAAGAAAGAAATAAAGGAAGAGAGGAGAAGGGGGTCGGAAGCTTACCCGACCCAAGCAACGGCGACGGCGACCCAGATTAGCTCCTGGTTCCTCTGCAGCCACGGCGGCCATGGTCGCGGCGTAGAGAAGGAAACGAAGAGGAAGAGACGGCGTGATGACGGAAGGGAGGAGAGGAGGAAAACGGAGGGATGACCGAAGGAGAGGGAGAGGAAGATGAGGGAAAGAGAGAGAGAGTGAAAAGGAAGAAGGAAGGGAGGTAGGAGCGGCGCCGGGTTGGAGAAGAAGAGAAATAAGAGAAAGAGAAAAGAAGAAGAAAAGAAAAAAGAAAAGAAGAAGGGGAGTGGCCGGCTAGGGTTTGGCCGCCCCTAGTGGACGACATGTCGTTCCACTAGGCGCGGTCAACCCCCTGGTCAACGCGGTTTCTTTTTTTTTTTTTAAACAGTCTCCAAAACGACGTAGTTCCACTAGTACCCTCGTTAATCCTCGCGTTTCACCCCGATCTCGAATCCGTTTCCAACGGGACCCGAACCATGAACGACACCAACTTAAAATTGACATTTCTAAGGCATAGTACTCAATTTCCTTGACTAAAACTCGAAAATACCTCAAGGGAAAAATTGGAATAAAAATTCTGAAAATCCCGAAAAAATCAAATTCTGAAAATTCGGGGCGTTACAGAGGACCTGCAAAGGAAACACCTTAATGGAAGGTCAAAAGCTCTCTTTGCAAGGTGTAAGAGCTGGAAATAGTAGCCTACTAAAGAATGCCAGTCAGATATCCAAAGTCGGGGCTTAGACCACGCACTCATAAGTTGGAGTCTCGCATGTACTTCCCAAAGCCGCTGCCTAACCCGCGCACTCACTCTCACCTGAGCAATACAAAGACGTGACCTAACACGTGCACTATAAAGTTGCAGGCTTGTCTATGCAATGCGTAATAGGAAACACAACTATTCTCCGGTTTAGAATCTCCATCAAGAGCCCTGGAGAAGGAGACCTTCCCATGAAAAGGTCCCCAAAGGAGACCCATAAAGACTTTGAAAGTCAGGGGTTTTAAAATCCCTAAAGACCTCGAGTCAGCACAGGAACCAAAAAGGCCCCAAGCTATGCTCCTTAAAGACCTCTAAAAAGAAGGTCCATGATCTAAAGGAGGCTCCTTTGGAAATATGTCGCCAGTCCCTAGAGACCTCTGAAATAAGGATTCTTGACCTTGAAAATCAAAGGTCTTGAGATCCCCAAAAAAATTTTGAAGAAGAGAGATCCCAAAATCTCTAAAGACTTTGGAAATCAAAGGTTCTAAAATTGAGATCACATGAGACCTAAAAAATCAAAGGTCCTGAGATCCCCAAAAAAATAAACTTCTTCTCTCTAGGGTTTTAGAGATTTCTGAAACCTTTAGTTTCCAAGATTTTAACTCTAGTGTACTCTGGATCTTTTAGTTTCCAGGGCTCTAGGGGTTTCTGGAACTTTTAGTTTCTAGAACTTTAGAGACTTCTGGAACTTTTAGTTTCCAGAGTTTCGGGTTTCCGGTGTCAGGAGTTCCTGGATTTTTTCCTCCTAAGCCACAGTCCTCAGCGACCTCAAAAATTAAGATCCATGACCTTACAAATCAGAGGTCTCGAGATCCACAAAGACCTTGAATTAGGCCCCGAAAAAATCTAAAGGCCTTGAAAATTAAAGGTCTCGAAAGGTGGTGTTCAAACAAACCCTAGAAAAGCGGAGATCTCTAAGGTCTTTAAAAACCCCGAAAGCGAAGATCACAGCTAAAGGGGACCACTCTAGACAAAGATCCTTAAAGACCTTGAGAATCGAAGGTCACAAAAGTCTCATTCAGACAGCCTTGGAAAATCAAAAGCCTCAAAAGGCCCATGAAACAAGGTCCTTAAAGACCTAAAGGTCCCATAGGATCCTGTAAATAGAAGTCCTTGAATAGACCAGAGGCCCCAAGGTCCAAAGTAACAAACCAAGGACGTTGACTTAATAGGAACATCCCACGTTCAAAAAAGACGACTACAGGCCATGCAGCCTATGTTGGTCGCAAAGTAAGATGATGAAAGCCCATACAGCTGCTTTCAGTCGCAGAAAAAGGACGATCTAAGAGATCGCACAGAAAAAAGATGATCTAAAAAGATCGCATAGTAAAAGACGATCTAAAGAAAAGATCGCATCTTGAAAGACGACTGAGGCATGATAGCCCAAGTAAGTCGCGCATTCAATGAAAGACAACTACAGGCCATGTAGCCCAAGTAAGCCGCGTATTCAATGAAAGATGACTAAAGGCAATATCTAGCCCGAGTAAGTCGCATATTCAGAGAAGAGAAAAGAGAGAGAGAAAGACGACCAAGGCTAATAAGTCCAAAAAATAAGGTCGCATATCAAGAAACATACAAAGAAGGTACCGCATTCTGAGGTCCTCTTTGCAAATGAAGGAGGCACCCACTTTCAGAGGTCCCCTCCATATGTCGAAGATGCCTTCATTTAAAACACCTCCTCATATCAGAGGTACCAAAGGATACACATCTCAGGTCCAGAAAAGAAGACCTTTATGAGACAACAACAAAGCAAAAAGTCCCATTATAAGTAATTAATGGGAGATTTATACAAATTTAAGAGAGGCCTCTTGGGTCCAAAAAGTGCAGAAGCTGAAAAATGCACCACAAGAGCTCTAAAAAAGTCCACCTCTGTCTTACAAGAGGATCCTTACACAAAGGGGCTTTAAATTCGATCCAATACCCCATTAGTCTAACAAATGAGCTTATAGTTGAAAATTCAATAAGCTCACAGCTCAAAATCAATACGTTGGAGCTTATGTTTGAATTAGCCAAATAAGGCAAGCTAAGACCTGAAGGCGACAAAAAAAGCTCACATTTGAAGTAATAAACTCTAAGGAAAATTGCTACACAACATCCTTTAGAGTTGAGGGCTTGTGATGAGGAGTGAAATAATCCAATCAAAGCCTAAAGGCCCAATTGAGACAAAATTCAGGACCAGGCCTAAGCCCAATATAGGAGTTCAGGACCAGATCCAATACAAAAGGTCCAGAACCAGTCCAGCTAGCTATTTAGCCATGTGAAAAATATGATAAGCGTTATAAGCGTTACATGGAGTTGAAGGGACAACTGGAATTAATGCTCCACTACCAAAACCCCTATAAAAAGGGAGCAAGATTAGAGTTTCAACACACCAAATCCTTCCTGGAGAAAATTCTACTCTCCACAAGGAAATTCTCTCGAGAGAATATAATTCTCCACTCTCAAAACTCTCTCTCTCCATACTCTCTCAAATTAATAGAGAAAAATCCTCTTTGCTAACTTAGGCATCGGAGGTCCTCCCGGGGTCACAACCCTGGACTTCCCCGGGTCCTTCTTGTTAGTCTTGCAGGTGCTCCAGGCATAGAGATCAGGTCCTCCAGGCATAGAGATCAGGACCTCCGAATATCAAGATCAAGCCAAAGAGTTTCCAATCATGGCAAGAGGAATTTACATCCATACCCTAGTAAAAAATTCGTTTTTTACAGAAAGTAATGACTGTTGTTGAGTGAGTGATTGAAAGAGTGGAAGGCAGTCTGTTTCCAAAATCACCTCCTGCAAGTCCAGCTCTAAAGCTTTCTCCAAGGCAAATCTCGTTGCAACTGCCTCTACAATAGCCGGATCAGACACCGAATCAACACCAACATGACCAGCTGCTAATATCTCCCCTTCATGATCTCGCGCGACGAAGCCTAATCCCCCATAGCCCTGTCCGAACAGCCCTGCATCACTATTTGAACTTAACAGAACCCGGTGCCGGTGGTCGCCATGATGTTTGATGCGGGTGAAGGACGCGTGTGTTAGGAGGTCCCTGATGAGACTGAAAAGCCGTCTTCATGGTGGCTGCCATGGTCAAAATTTGTGGAGGTAAGATCTCCTTCCTTCTGCTGAAAGTATAGTTGGTTCCGAGAGTGCCATATGCTCAAGGCAATCATAATAGTTTCAAAATCCTACATATTGCACACGGGCACGGCATTTGTGCCTATATATCCGATAAAAGCAAAGTAACAGAGATTGTTTAAATTTTTTGCCTCACTTTCAAAAATTTAAGACTGGATCACTTCCAACTTTAGGAGCTAATTTGTCTCTACAAGAAAAGAAATTAATACTTGTCTCTCGATTATAAATTGCCATCTCTAGTTTTCTTTTATGCTGTATATTTACATATTATATTTGGAGTAAATAACACATATATATTTCTTTTGCCTAGTGAGTATGTCCTTATCCAATCCAATGTTATTAAAATTGAATCAGACTGTTCGGTTGAAATTTATTAATCGGCAAACTCCCCAACTTTCAATTAATTTTTTTTTCGAATTTGCCTAGCTACTTTGAATTGCAGATTATATGTTGCAAGATTGTGAATGAGAGCTTCACTAGTTTGACCATCGTTTCCAAAACCAGTGTCATATTCAAATCAAAACTTTAAAGCCTTAACATGTCATAAAACACGTGATTTTGGTGGATGTCATTTACCTAACTTATCTATAAAACTATGTACTGAGATGTTTGAGAGTATTCGGAATAAAACCGTGATGGGCTCTTCTTCTCCTCTCTATCTCTTCTTCTTCTTCTTCCCATCTTCTTCATCTTCCTCTTCATTCATGAAAATTCTTTCCATTAAACATATTATTTACAACACGTTATCAGCACGACTCTACCCAATTGAGAAATCGAAATCAAACTGAGGAAGAAGAAAACCAAGGAAAAAAAGAACAACAAAAACAACACAGAAACCACCTCGGCACTGTTCACCCCGAATTGTTCTGGACCACCACTCGCCGCACCGCCCACACCGGCGAGCTCCTCGCGCCATCGCCAACCGTCCGCCGCCTTCTCCCGTCGGTTTCCGCCGCCAACGCGCCGCCAGGATGTCAAGACCCGAAGGCCACGCCCCGACGACCCGCCTCCCTCTGCACACGACGGCCGCGCCTCCTCAGGCCAGCAGCGATACCACCCCACGCCGGCCTTTCTGTCACACCTCCTTTCCGCGTCGTCGCCCCAGTTGCAGCGCCACCGCCATTGCCGCTAGCAGCGACGACCCGACAAGGAGCGGCCGACCCGACTCGCCTCGCCTGCAGCCGCACTAACAGCAGCCGCCCCATGCCAGCCACGTCGTCTCTCCACCGCTCTCATCCGCCTCTCCTCTCGAGCCCAGCCGTCGCTGCCACCCGCAGCTCACCATAGTGAGCTGAAGGTTGAAGACGACCCGGAAGGGTCGTGGTCCGGGTCGGGTTTTTTTTTTTGACCCGCGGATTTTTTTTGTATTGGGCTTGCTGTCACGGGCTTGGTCTTGCACAATACACGGGCCTGGGCTTGCACTGTGCAAGGGCCTGGGCTGGTACTGTTTATGGCCCAGCTCGGTTTAAAAAAAAAAGAAAAAATGGAAAGAAAGAAAAAAAAAGAAAAGGAGAGAAAAAAAGGGGAAAAAAAGGAAAAATTAATATTGCCGAAAGATTTATCGAGGAGGCGTATATATATTATATATTCTCTATTATATATTACTGCTGAAAGATTTATCGAGTAGGCATATTTTATGTTTTTTTTTTTAAATTACGATTGGGCTATTAAAGGGTCCATTGCATTTAATTTCTCGTTTTAATTTCATTTATATTTCGCTTGGGCTCGTACATGGCCCATCGCATTTAATTTTCGGTTATTTATTGGGCTATGAAAAGGCCCATTATATTTATTTTTCTTGCTTTAATTTACGTTTTGATTGGGCTTGTACAAAGGCCCATTGTATTTAATTTTCAGTCATTTATTTTAATTGGGCTAATTAATAAAAGGCCCATGTTTATTTATTTTATTTTATTCTTTTATTATTTAAATTTGGAATTATGTTCATATTACCAAAATTAGAGGCCCTTAAAATTTCCAGAAGAAATTTGTTATGGGCACTGAATGCATTTAAATGCAAATAGTCTGGCAGATGCAATAAAAGAGAAAATAAAGCAAAGACTGGATGTCTTACTGCCAAAAGATCTCGCAGATCTTTGAGAAAAATTGAGGAAAGATATGACCACCAGAAGGTGGATGTTGTATGACCACCAGAAGGTGGATATTATATGAACATCACGAAGATGGATACTGTTCTTGTTTACCCTGAAGGTGCAAGCCAATATACATTGGATTATTTAATTTTATGTTTAGTTTTATGTTTATTTTTATGTTAAATTTTATTTCCTTTACAGTATTTTATAATTATTTCTAGAATAATGGCTCAGGCATTAGTCTTAAAGACAATGCAAATTGACATCCAAAGGAGGAGAGTTATATGTGTTGGATGTCAACTATTTCACATAACATGTGATAGTACAAATCTCGAAATGACAAAAAAAACTAACACGCTCCAGAAGAGCATAAGATTGAATACGTTCATGAAGAACGCATGCTTTACTATGATCTAGAAGGTCATATATTTACGCTCTAGAAGAGCAAATACTCTTGAAGAGTACAGACACTCCTGTTATAGTAATAAAAGCGATTATTATGGATCCCGATGGATTGACTCTGCTCTATTCCCTGAAGCGAATAAGACAGTATAATTGATTGTGCTTATGGCCCTGGATGAGGTTATAATGGCAAAGGAAAAGCATGCATATTTTTATTGCATAATGGATCCATAACTGGAGAACATTCATATAGAGGAATTGTTCTCATACATAAAGTTGAAATAATTATTTATCTGTTGGGTACAACATTAACTCTAAAACTATGAGCCTCGTTGTTGATGTTGACCCTAACACTGTCGTTCCAGGAGAACCACATACCACCCATGTTGTTTTCTCCAGGAATGTCAAACCGATTCGTTGCAGGAAAACGGAGTAGGATTACACCATGATTTTCTCCTGCTTGCCACAAAGTCTCAGTAATCAGTACCATGCTGGGCTTGTACTGATTCTTCAGATCCCTTAAGGTACGCACAAAGTCTTGAGATCTTCTTGCTACACCCCTGCAATTCCATAGTAAAAGCCGTACCTTAGGCCATGTAGGTGGTAACCCAGTCACCCATGGGACGCTCCGAGCCATCATGGAAACCTGATAATAACTGCTTTGATTTGAAATTTGACATGAAGGCTCTAGCTGAAATTCCTGCAGTCTATTAAATATGAAAAACATAATAGAGTTAGCCGAGGCATAAAAAGAAGCCCTTAGATTGCTTTGGTCCTCTAGGAAGAATGTTTCTTCCATAGGAGTTACAAAGAACCTAGAAGAATAAAGTTCATCAACAAACACTAAACGAGGAATTCTCGCCAGATCATTCGGTAATTCCTCTTACTGCTCATTCACCATGCTATAAGCTAACCTATTCCTTCTTCCTAGAGAGGCACCCTCAACAAAAAAAAACAGTAGCTAGGGAAGGCATTTTTCTTGTCTTGTTGAGTTTTCTGAGTTTTCTGCATCTTCCTGTCTCAACCGCCTCCCCTTCTTATAGTCTGAGATTAGACAGGTAGGTGTCAGTTTTTCAAATGTGGACCCTTTTTCTGTCTCTGAAAAAAATCCATAAGATTTTTTGGTAATTAAAAACTTTGCATTATTTGTCAGTAAACTCCAAAACTTTTCAATCTTCAAGGTTTTGCTTTTGGAAAAGTTTGCCACTACTTTAATTATTGCTCAATAATTCTGATCTTTTTTGACATGATTGGCAGAAATAAGCCTAAAACTGACACACGTATTGCAGCCTGAAGCTAGCAATTGAGTAACTGAAACTTACCATATCTAGCCAAAAGCCGGAATGCACTAGCCTGAAGCTAGCAATTTTAAGTGTTTAAATACACAATTTGCACAGCCCGAAGCTGAGATCAACTAGAAGTTGATTATTGGATATCTTGTTTGGCATGACCGGTTGGGCCATCCCGGATCAATAATGATGCACGGCATTTATTCTTTGTTATTCATTGAAAAACCAGAAGTTTTTACAATCAATGAATTTCCATGTGTTAGTTTGCTGCGAAAATTAATTGTTTGGCCTTCCTAAGATGAGGTTGGCCTAGAATCACCAGCAATTTTGGGAATAATTCAGGGACATGTACGCGGACTGATAAACCTGCCGTGTTGACCATCTAGGTAACTTTTTTTATGATGTATCGACTAGATGGTCTATTGTGTGATGCAAGTTGGCATTGTGCGCACTTATTTTAATGATTAAGCCACTTGTGGGTACACATCCTTGATTATGTTATAAGACTATATGTCTAGATAATACCGGTATATTTCTTCAATGGATAATTTATATCATTGGCAATAAACCCAACAGATGTGGGTGAATATCTCCAATTGATTGCAGGACCATTGCTAATGAAATATTACTGTTTGAGAAAATGAAATTTTACATGCAGCATCACTTGTGTGCATCAAGCCAACAAGTTATCATAAAATCTCCCCATTTTATTGGTTCATGGTCACGAACCCATCTTTGGACCATTGATTGAACAGTATATGTACCTAATGCTCCACCACAGCATAGTAAAGTGGGTCCTTACAGAAGAATGGGAATATATGTTGAGTATGTTGGGTATATCGATTATTAATTAGATGAAAGAGTTTACCCAACATAAGGGGGAGGAAATAAGCAGCTGGATCAAGAGTTTATTGAAATACATATCAATATCTAGTTTTGATCCTCAAACAAATTAGTGTGAACCCGAAGTTCAAAAGATGATTTATTTTGCAGGAAAATTGATATACAATTTCCAAACATATAAAGTGACCAAATCTTATATACCAGCTGCAAATGCTCCTGTTTAAATTAATGTTCCAGAAGAACAAGTATAGTATGCAAATGAATCTAAAGTACGCAAGGCGTAGAATATACTCGGTTCCAAAAGAAAACAAAATTCTCGATAGAGAGAATGGAGCAAAAGAGATAAGATGGCCCCAGTTAGAAAAGATGACCTCCAGTAGAGATTTATATTAAATGTCCTCCAGAAGAGATTTTTCTGACACAATTGATAAAGTTCCAGAAGTAACACAGGTACCTGAAATAAATGAAAATAATGAGATCTCGATTAATTATTCAGTGTCAGGAATAAGATGGAACCGACGTGAAATAACCGTCGACGGAATATTTATTTTTTATGTAGCGCTAAATATTATGAAAGAAAATGAGGATCATGAACCTACTGATGATAGTAGGCGCATAATGATTGGCCAAAATAGAGAAGCGTGATTAAGGCTGTGTTGGACTCGCTAGTGAAGCGAGAACTTTTTCGGACCTGTAGTCCGTACACCAGATGGTGTAAAAATCGGCTGGTCATAAAATGGGTAGTTGTGCCGAAAATGAATTAGTGAGATATAAAGTACGGTTCGTAGCACAAGTTTTCACCAAATGACCCGATGTTAATCATGAGGAGATATACTCTCCGGTGGTGGAAGCAACTATTTTAAGCTTGATAAGTCTGGCTTTATATGAAACATTAGAGATGTATCTAATGGATGCTCCTACAGCCTATTTTTAAGGATCCATAAGTCATGATATATGCATGAGAATCCCTGAAGGATTCAAGTTGCTTGAAGCAACTAATTCCCGGGAATATACAAAATTAAGCTGAATTGATCTTTACATGATTTTGAGTATGCATGAATTTATTATTTCTTATGTTAATAACTCATATCTATATGTATTTTATGTTTAATTGGAACTCCTGAAGAAGTCTCCAAATGCTATATTTCAAGAAAGGATTTGAGATGAAAAATCTCATAAAAAATTAGATTGGTCCTGGAGAACCCTGTCAAAGTGCAATTTATATTAACATGAAGCCTGAAGCTTTTGACTTGAGCCTATTGGCAAGATACAACTTTGCTCTTATCTTCGGGGTATAACAAATGTGGTATTATGTTAACCCTGTAAAACCCGAAGAGAATATTGTTGGTCTTTGCAAATGCAAATTCTTTATTTAATCCACATAAAGCAAAGACAGACATCTGCTACGACTTCACACATGATATCGCTATATCATCGGGACTACAAAAGCAAGATAGAAAGGATGGCGTTCCAACAACGAATTATGAAGATAGTGCTGCCTACATTGTCCAATTAAAGTAGTGATGTATCAAAAATGATCGGACAAATCATACGCCACCAGAAGTTGACAAGGATGATTGGCATGTGACGACATCATGATATCAAAGGAGGCCAAAATGAGGGGGAGTAGAATACACACTGCACTCTTTTTCCCTTCACCAAGTTTTTATCCCACTGGGCTTTTCTTGGTAAGATTTTTAATGAGGCAGTTTTTCCCCGAAGCGTATTCTACCCGACACACAATGACATCCAAGGGGTAGTGTTATAAAATACGTGATTTTGGTGGATGTCATTTACCTAACTTGTCTATAAAACTATGTACTGAGATGTTTGAGAGTATTCGGAATAAAACAATGATGGGCTCTTCTTCTCCTCTCTATCTCTTCTTCTTCTTCTTCTTCCCATCTTCTTCATCTTCTTTTTCATTCATGAAAATTCTTTCCATTAAACATGTTATTTACAACATAACAGTCATAAATTTCATACTCTATTATTACCATTGACTCATCCACTCCGTATTTAATTAGCCAGACTGATAAAATTACCTTGCTTTCTCTCTTTTTTTTTTTTGGACAAAACCTTGCTTTCTTGTTTATAGTTACTTTTGGTTTTTTATATGGGTTTTTCTATCTTGTAAGGAGCACATAATAAGTCTCTAAGAAAGAAATAAATACTCATAATTAATGAATATTTAGAGGAATAAATTTTCATAATTAATGAATATCATTCCCATAGTTCCTGAAATAAACTTTCCTTGTTATGTCTTTGATTAATTACACTATTATTCTTTGGGAAAGGATTATTTCATAGAATGATATTCATTAGTTATGAAAAATTATTTCCTTTTCCAAGAAAAAAAAAATGACAGATGCAATCAGAAAACATCTTCAGTGCAGTAAGAATAAAGTAAGAGAATTAGCAACCACTTTCACATAGAGCAAAAATCCTCTTTGTTGCATTTATCAATACGTTCATGATACATCCAGGGAGGCTTATGTGTTATGGTGTGTCAGTGCGAATTGCGCACAAGGCCACAGCAATGCAAGATAAGAAATACAAATTATACCAGGAACATTGATGCGTCTGCAAAACCAGAGCATCATTTGGCGTCCTAGGCGTCCATATTCCAGAACCACCACTATTTTACAAAATCAGCTTAGCTATGTAAAAGCAAAAGCATCCCTCTCACCAGTTCTTTATCCCCTCCACCGGCTTTTCCGATAATAATCTCCATGTACCCTTGTGCTTTGGTAACTAGTTACATGCCGATGAGCACCTCCTTTCCTCCGGCAATCCTCATCCCAACCTGTCCAACCGCCACTATATTTCGTAATCTCCAAATCTTCTGCCTTCTTACGGTTATTATCCCGCTGTTTCCAGTTCCATGAATTATCCTCCCTCTCTCTCCAAACTTCATCTTCTGGAGTCCAGGAATTGCCTTTGTCACCTCTCCTTCCTCTATCTTTTAAAGTTCCAATGCCCTGGCCAACATTTCTTTCCCAAGAATTTCTTCTGCTATTCAACTGCCTTGATTCCCAGTGTCCCCAAGAACTGTCTCTCGCATTGCCCCATCCTTGGTCCTTCCCAGGGTCCTCACTCTCCCAGCTGGGCTGACAAATATTCCAGCCACTATCCCGGTCATTTTTTTGATTTGCACAATTCCCATTTTGCTTCCATCTCCAAGCGTTGTCACCGGAGCCACCCCATGCATTGTCCAGCCTTGGTTCATTTCCCAGAGGGATGCTGCTCTCCCATGGATTTTCATCCTTATGCACTATGCTGCCACATTCGTTCCAGCCTTGAAGCGGATAGCTTCCCATTTGGTTGCTGGATTCCCAGGGATTATTAACACCACTAGGCCTTTTGTTGGACCCATTTGAATCGGCAGCTTCAAAGTCTCCCAATTTTTTCTTCTTATGCCCTACCCCATTATTGTTTTCACCCTCATCAGGTACAACCAATGCTTGTTCTAAGTCCCTGATCAATTCAGGGTCAACATCAGTATGCCAGTTTATTTCATCAACATATATATCTGGATTCGGAGGAGAACAGTCACAAGGGAGACCATTGATCTCGGCCCAATATCGCTTTTTAGCATTTCGAAACGCCTCTTCACCAGCTGAGTCATCCCAGTTGAGTATATTAGAATGACAATATGCAAACTTCTTTGCATCTACAACCTTCCGCCACGGTACTGATCCAATCATAGAACAGAACTTCTTTTCCCACAGAGGAATACCATCTTCAACATATCCTGTGGAAGGTTAGAAAAGTTAATTAAAAACCCTGCTCAAAACAACCATTCACGCCTAAGGCAATCAAAACACAGCCAAATTTACATGGGAAGTATGATGCATAAAAATAACCTTGAGACAGCTAGAGTAGCAAAATGATGAACACATTTTCTTGTACATGAACTATCTGATGTTCATAGCCCTGTGAGCGAATTGCATAAGGAACGAACACAAAAACTTAATTTTCAATTTCTGCCCTATGTTTTATCTATACCTTAAAAGAGTGATCCAAACACACCACAGCCCAAAGTGAGGAATGGGGTTGAATACATTTAACTCGTAACAACGTTATCGCATTAGAATTTCCAGAACTTAAAGTCTGTAATGAGGAAAAGGAAATTAAGCTCAAATTGAAAATCTGCAAGTAAGACAGATTGAGCCAACTTGTATAGCTCCCTTTATAGGAAAGTAATACTAACAGATGGTTCAGCAGGGCAATTCTCAAATCTGTAACTTGAGGGGGTGACTTCAATATCTTTCTTAGCAGATTATTCCTTAACTTGATTTGGTACTAGGTTGTTTCAAAGTATGCATGTGCACAGATGCGTTATGTCTCCACAACAAGCCCATAAAAGTTACTGTTCTTGCTATATTGATATGCATCTTTTGCACTATAGTTGTCTGCGAAAGAAATAATTAGTTCATCTTTTTTGGCCTGCTAACCCTTCGTGTATATTGATAATCTAGGCAAAAGGACTTGCACAACAGGAACAACTAAAAATAGAATGCAATGCAACAGTATATTTCCTAAACATTGGCAACGACAGCTATGAAACTGATGAATGTGTCCTCAAAAGAGCATCAGACGGATCAGGCAACCTAAAGACCACCAAAGACTTCAACCAACAAACTTGCACTTGCAGGTAAAGAAAATAAGAGAATGGCAACGAAATTGAGGCTTACTCCTATCCTTATGAAACCCACTCGAATTTTTAAGTAATACAACCGAAATTCATGCTCATACGGTAATACTTTGATAAATGCGTGTCCGTATGTAAGAAATCTATTGCTTCACAGTTTCTAAATCTATTCAATAGCACCACATGAACCATCGAATTTAAAGGTTTCCCTAACAGGCACTCCACCATTCTCTCCACAACCAAGCAACATTACATCGGAGTAGACCACAGTAAGAGAAACAAACAAAACAAAAGAACCTAAATTGATCAGATAAAGGAAACGCATATTTGAATCCAACCAAAAACAACATCAAGAAGAAACGCACAAACTGAGTGGCCCAAAACCCAACAAAGCCCAATTCCAAGAACAAGAATTAGAGGGTAAGGAACACAATTTCCATACCTGAATCGCAGGGAGGGTCCGGGTCCTGGTCAGGGTCATAATAAGATCTCTGGTATCTGTTGGGGTTGTGAAAGAATCGGCGGGGAGGGCGATTTCGCCAGTTGCCCATGTTGCTTCACCACCAGAACAAGCGTCCCAATCGATCAAAACCCAATCTTGGTTAACAAAGAAAGAGAGAGAGAGAGAGAGAGAGATTATTACCAAGTAGTACTTGAAAACTCTATTTACTATGGACAGAAAGTTCCTTTATATATGCGTTTGATGTTGCAGAATAGACGATGAGGAGACGCATACAGCAATGGTAAAAAAGAAAACTTTTTATAAAGACTAAACTTTTTTTTCCTTACTCACTCCTCATGGTTTTCGGATTACTGAAAACCAAGACAAAATAGAAAAAATACCTGCCAACTAGGTTTATCTTTCCCCTCCCGAAAACGGTATACTTCCTTTATTTGCAAGATAGCTGCCGTTAATAATTCTCAACCAAAGAAAAAACAAAATGAAAAAGGACTTGCTGCCGTTAATACTCTCAAAATCCAAAAGATGTTATAAATAGAGTAATTGATGCTGTGTCTTGATTTTTGGATTGATGAAGAAGATGGGGATGAGATAGGAGAAGCACAGAATTGGAAGAGAGGATGGAAGAAGAGAACCCCCAAAAACCACAATTTTCATTCATTTGTGTGTAATATATTTACATGTATTAATACAACAGTATTCACTATTTTATATGTTTTATAATACTCCCCCTTGAATGCTGTTGTACTTTGAGTAGAATACGTTTTTGGAATAACTGTCTCGTTAAAAACCTTACCAAGAAAAACTCAGTGGGATAAAAACTTGGTGAAGGGAAAAAGAGTGCAGTGCGTATTCTACTCCCCCTCATTTTGGCCTATCTTGATTTCTTGATGTCATCGCATGCCAATGATCCTCTTCTCAACTTCTGGTGATGTAGGCCTTGTTTAATCATTTTTGATACATCATTATTCCAACTGGACAATGTGGGTTGCTTTATCTTCGTAATTTGTTGTTGGAGCATCTATCTTGCCCTCTCGCCTTTTGTAGTCCCAATGATGCAACAATTTCATGTGTAAAGTAGTGGCAGATGTCCGGCAGTGCCTTTTGTGGGTCAAGTGGGGGATCGGCATCTGCAAGAACCAACTCTTCTTTCTTCAGGCTTACAGGATTAACATGACACCACATCTTTCATACCCTGAAGATAAGAGCAAATTCATATCTTGCCAATAGGCTTAAATCTAAAGCTTCAGGCTTTATTTTCTTAGCAATACATATTGTACTTCAACAGGGTACTCCAGGACCAATCTAATAGCACGGTATTTGGAAGCTTCTTCGGGAGTTCCAATCACAAAACATATCCATACTCAAAAAAATTATTTAAACCATATAAAGATCAGTTTAGTTCAATTTTGTAATTTCTCGGGAATCAGTTGCTTCAGGCAACTTAGATCCTTCAGGGATCATATATATATATATATATATATATATATCATAATCTTATGGATCCATGCTAATAGGCTGTAATAGCATTCATTAGATGCCTTTCTAATTCTTTTCATATAATGCCAGACTTTATCAAAATAATTGCATCCACCACAGGGGAGTAAATCTCCTCATAATTAAAATCAGGTCGTTCGGGTAAAACCTTGTGTAACCGTGCTTTATATCTCATTTATATTTTCCGCACAAATACCCGTTTCTGCGACTAATCAATTTTATACCCTCTGGTATACGGACTACAGGTCCGAAAAATATCCCGCTTCATAAGCGAGTCTAACACAGCCTTTAATTATATCTCTTTATTTTGGCCAATCATACAACGCCTACATTCATTAGTAGGTTCATGATCCTCATTTTTAATATTTAGCGCTATAAATTAAAATTGTATTCCGTCGACGGTTATTTCTCGTCGGTTCCATCTTATTCCTGACACTGTAATTGAGATCTCATCATGCTCATTTATTTCAGGTACCTGAGTTACTTTTGGAAATTTATCAATTGTGTCAGAGAATCAACCTCTTCTGGAGGATTTTTAATTCAAACCTCTACTGGAGGTCTTATTTTCTCACTGGGGCCATCTTATCACTTTTGCTCCTTTTTCTCTATCGAGAATTTCTTTTCTTTTGGAACCGAGTATAATCTATAGATTCATTTGCATACTTACATTGTTCTTCAGGAACATCAATCTTAAACAGGAGCATTTGCAGCTGGTATATAGTCACACTTAATTTAAATGTGTCTGGCAATTGCATATCAATTTTTCTGCAAATGAATCATCTTTTGAACTTCAGGTTCATACTAATTTATTCGAGGATCAAAAACTAGATATTGATAAATCATTTCAATAATCTCTTGATCCAACTGCTTCTTTCCTCCCCCTTATGTTGGGTAAACGCTAACATCAAATTAACATACCCAACATACACAACATATATTCCCAATATTCTTTAAGGACCAACAAAAACAATGCTGTGGTGGAGCATTTTTATACTATATAACCGATGGTCCGAAGATGGGAGATACTAAGTATGTGACCATTAATCAATTAAATGGGGAGATCTTATCATGTTGGCTTGATGCACTCAAGTGTTGCTGCATATAAAATACCAATTATCAAATAGTGATATTTCATCAATGGTCCTGCAATCAATTGTCAATATGGCCCAGATCTGTTTGGGTTTATTTCCAATGATATACATTATCCATTGAAGAAATATACCAGCATAATCTAGACATATAGTCTAGTAACATAAGTAGGGATATGTACCCGCAAGTGGCTTAATCATTAAAACAAGTGCGTACAATGCCAACTTGCGTCATACAATAGACCATCTAGTCGATGCATCGTAAAAATTACCTAGATGGTTAACACTGCGGATTTATCAGTCCACGTTTATGTCCCTGAACTATTCTCAAACTTGCTGGTGATACTAGGCCATTCTCATCTTAGGAAGGCCGTATAATAACTTTCGCAGCAAACAAACTCATAGAAATTCATTGAATGTAAAACTTCTAGTTTTTCAATGAATGATCCAATAAATTTCGTGCATCATTATTAACCCAGGATGGCCCATCCGGTCATGCCAAACAATAAATCCATGAACCAACTTCAAGTTGGTGCCAGCTTCAGGCTGGCTGTGTATCTAAACACTTAAAATTGCTAGCTCCAGGCTAGTGCATTCCAGCTTCTGGCTGGATATGTTAAGTTTCAATTACTCAATTGCTAGCTTCAGGCTGCAATACATGTGTCAATATTAGGCTTATTCCTGCCACTCATGTCGGGAAAGATCAGAATTATTGGACAATAATTAAAGTAGTGGCAAACTTTTCCAAAAACAAAACCTCGAAGCTTGAAAAACTTTGGAGTTTACTGACAAATAATGCAAAGTTTTAATTACCGAAAAATCTTCTGGAGTTTTTCGGAGACAGAAAAAAAAAAGGTCCACATTTGAGAAAACTGACACCTAGCTGTCTAAGCTCAGACTATAAGAAGGGGAGGCCGTTGAGACAGGAAGATGCAGAAAACTCAGAAAAAAATCAACAAGACAAGAAAAATGCCTTCCCCAGCTACTGTTTTCTTTGTTGAGGGTGCCTCTCTAGGAAGAAGAAATAGGTTAGCTTATAGCATGGTAAATGAGCAGCAAGAGGAACTACCGAATGATCTGGCGAGAATTCCTCATTTAGTGTTTGTAGATGAGCTATACTCGTCTAGGTTGTTTGTGACTCCAATGGAAGAAACTTTCTTCCTGGAGGACCAAGGCAATCTCAGGACAAATTTTTATGGCTCAGCTAACTCTATAATGTTTTTCATATCTGCTAGGATGCAGGAATTTCAGCTAGAGCCTTCATGTCAAATTTTAAATCAAAGCAGTTATTATCAGGTTTCCATGATGGCTCGGAGCGTCCCAAGGGTGACTGGGTTACCACCTACATGGCCTAAGGTACGACTTTTATTGTGGAATTGCAGGGGTATAGCAAGAAGGTCTCAAGACTTTGTGCGTACCTTAAGGGATCTGAAGAATCAGTACAAGCCTAACATGGTACTGATTACTGAGACTTTGTGGCAAGCAGGAGAGAATCAAGGTGTGATTCCACTACGTTTTCCTCCAACGAATCGGTTTGAGATACCTGGAGAAAACAACATGGGTGGTATGTGGTTCTCCTGGAACGACAGTGTTAGGGTCAACATTAATGGCGAGGCTCAGAGTTTCAGGGTTAATGTTGAACCCAACAGATAGATTACTGTTTAATCATATGTATGAGAATCATTTTCTTTGAATGTTCTCCAGTTATGTATCCATTTATGCAATAATAATATGCATGTTTGCTTTGAGCATTTTCCATTTATTATCTCATTTACGCCCACAGGCACAAATAATTATACTGTCTTATTCGCTTCAGGGAATAGATCATAGTCAATTCATTGGGATTCATAATAATTCATTTTATTACTGGGGGTGTCTGTACTCTTCAAGAGTATATGCTCTTCCAGAGTGTAAAAATACGATCTTCTAGATCATATTAAAACATGCGTTCTTCAGGAACATATTCGGATTTATGCTCTTCTGGAGCGTGTTAATCTTTTTCTCATTTCGAGAAGTCATAATATGTTATATTGACATCCACACTTATATAATTCTCCCTCTGTGGATGTCAATTTTGCATTGTCTTCGAGACTAATGCTTAAGACATTATTCTAAAATCAATTATAAAGTACTGAAAAGTAAATAAAAATAAATTGCAGTGCGTAATAATTTAAACTGAACATAAAAATAAATTTAATATGAATTGTTAAGCAAGTTTAATATCCACATTCTGGTGGTCATATAATTGCCATCTTCTGGTGGTAATAATGTTTATTTTCGATTTTTCTTTGAAGGATCTTCAGGATCTTTTGAACGGTAAGACTTCCAGCCTTCGTTGTATTTTTCTCTTCCCGAGTCTTCTGGTCTCTTACATTTAGTCTTTCAGACTATTCTCATTTAAATGCATTTTCGCATTTAATGCCCATCATAAATTTCTTCTGGAAATTTTAAGGGCCTCAAATTCAAATAACATAATTGAATATATAAATGCTTAATTAAAATAAATAAGCAAGGGGCCTTATATTAATTACCCCAAGTAAAATAAATGGCAGAAAATTAAAATAATGGGCCTAGTACGAGCCCATAAGTAAAATTAAAGACGAGAAAATTAAATACAATGGGCCCTATTATAGCCCAATTAAAAATAAATAGCTGGAAATTAAATGCAATGGGCCTGTTATTAAGTAGCCCAATAAGAATTTAAAAAAATAGGCGGCTTAGCCGGCCATTAAATGAATAATGGACCCTTTTAATAGCCCAGTCGGAATTTAAATAAAAACAGAAAATATGCTTACTCGATAAATCTTTCAGCAATAACATATATAATACGCTTATACGATAAAGGCGGCTTAGCCGGCTAATAAATAAATATAATAAATATAACGGCCTTCCGGGCTTAGCCGGGAAAAATCCGAGGTTTCAAATTCCGGCCAAAATCACTCTTCACAGTCGTCGGAAATTACTATTCACGGTTGTCGGAAATTACTATTCACGGTGCCGGATTATTTTGCCGAGGCATCAAAATTCCGGCCAAACACTTCTGGGTTTGCCGGATTCCGACCAATATCATTATTCACATGGCCAAAAGTACTGTTCACGAGGCCGAATTTACTATTCATCGCCGGTTTCCGACCAAACACTATTCATAGGCCAAAAACTAATTTCCGGGACTCACCGTGAGCTCACCATACATTTAATCATCCAAGATCAACATTAATTAAACATTTAATCACACAATAACATCATTAATTAAACAATAATAAATTCGTCTAGGACAAAATCGAAAATTTTAATAATTGAAGGACTAAAATGTAAGGGCTTACTTGCATAAAACAGAACTCCAGGGACTAAAGTGTAAATCCGAGTTCATCCATTTTTTTAATCGGATTGGGCCGAGCAGTGCCGGCCCAGGTGAAGCTCAGGCCAAAGCTAGAGCCCAGCCCAGCCCGGCCCAAGAGTCAAGCCCATAAGCCCAATTAAATATGCCCACAGCCCGCAGGTCCGACCCGACCCAACACAAGACCCGGTTAGGTCGTCTTTAACCCGAGGCCATGACCCGATTCAGCCGGGTCTTCTTCTATACAAAACGGGCCGACCCGTGAGGTGAGCAGCAGCGGCGGCGCAAGGACGGCTGGCGGCACAGGATTGGAGCAGCGACGGGGGAAGATGCGGCGTCGCGGAAGGAGGCTCCCTGATGGTAGCAGCGACGTCGGCAGGGAGCGGAAGGTGGCTCCGGCGAGGTGGATCCGACGAGTCTCTCGTCGGGTCGTCTCCCCTAGGCGGCGCGTCCGACGGCGGGGAAGGATGGGGGCGGCGCGGTTGAGTCCGCGACGGCACAGCGAATGGACTGGTGGTGGTGGTGAGACGAGAGGCGGCGCCGATCGGGTCCGGATGAACAGTAACAGAGGGGAGGGAGCTTTTGAGGTGACGAACTGTTTGGTCTTCTTCTTCCTTTCTTTCGGTTTTTCTTTTCTTTGGGTAGAGCAAATTGTGCTGATAACGTGTTATAAATAGAGTAATTGATGCTGTGTCTTGATTCTTGGATTGATGAAGAAGATGGGGATGAGATAGGAGAAGCAAAGAATTGGAAGAGAGGATGGAAGAAGAGAACCCCCAAAAACCACAATTTTCATTCATCTGTGTGTAATATATATACATGTATTAATACAACAGTATTCACTATTTTATACGTTTTATAACAAAAGATACCTTTTGTTGTGTTTTTTTTCCTTTTTGGAATTAAGAATTATAGCCTGTTGTTTCATTTTTTTTTTAAAAAAATCACATTCTGTAATATATAGGTGAATGTCAATGTTATTGTCCTGTTTAATTGATTTTTACAACACCCAACTTACCTCAGTAAATATTTTATCTCTACTTCTAACATCCACTAAGTTTCATCTCCTTAACAGTTTACATTCGGGACTAATGTCTCGCTTCAGCTATGTGTTGTCTCTTAATTTTGAAATTCATCCTTGTATTGTAGTTTGGGTGGATTTTATCCTTCTGTTCACCATGTTTTTCATATTTTGATCTTTTTGATCGGAACCCTACGATATTTGATGACGTGGCAATTTTTCTAGCGCCACATCAGCAACGTGGAGCCCATTTTCAGACCCAACTATATAATCCAAACTCGTCCTACATTTCTCGTTTTTTCAATTGGTTGGCCAGTGGCCTCCACTTTGTTGATGTCACTGAAAAAGTTGTCTTGTCATCAAATCTTGCTGAAATCTGGTGAAAAAGATCAATATATCAAAAACATTGTGAATAGAGGGATGAAATCCAATCAAATTACAAGATGAGGATAAATTTTGAAAATAAGGGGCAATACAGAGACGAAATAAAATATTAGTCCTTTACCTTCCATAATTTCGTCTGAACCTTAATATCTTCTTCCTTTACCTAAAACCTATTTGATCTTATCTCTTTAAATTAATCATACTATTTGTTTTATTCTATTTTCAACTATGAATACTCATTCATTTCTTTATATTTCTACCTTAGCATTCTACCATGAGCTTCACCTCTCTTCTTATTCCTGCACACTTCTCTTTTCAAACTCCATCCATCTTAGTTTAATTAGCCTCCATTATCAATATTATTATAAAAAATTATATTACTACCATCAAAGTTGTATTATTACCATCAAGCTTGTATTATTACCATTAAGAGTGTGTTTCTTTTCTAATTTTAAAACACGTTATCAACACAAGTTTCTAGCCTACTACGGAACTTACTTACTAAAATTTTTCTTCTTTAAATTTTCATTCCTTTTGTAATCTATTATTTATCGCTCAATTATTTTTTTTGTACTCTAAATATTTGTTTTATATCTTTTTTTATTATTTTAATATTGCTATTTTCATTCGTTCTATATATATTATCTATTCTATAGTAATATCTGACTATCCTTATTACCTGTTTTATATCTTTTGTTATTATTTCATTACTGTTATTATGGCCAATATTATAGAACTTGAATTCGTGATCTTTGACATTTTTGAAAAAATTATTCATCATGGGTACTAGATGTTAAAATATATTTAAATGCTAATGGTCTAGAAGACACCATAATAGAATCAAACGAAGCATCTAGTTCAAATAAGACGAAAGTTATAATTTTTCTTCGCCATCATCTTCATGATAGCTTGAAGACTGAATATCTTACTATCAAAGATCCTGTAGATCTTTAGAAAAATTTTAAAGAATGGTTTGACCAATTGAAAATAGGTATTCTTCTAAAATCCTGATATGATTGGTTGCTTTTGAGATTGTAGGATTTTAATCTATTTATTTATGGTCATAATTTTGTAATATCTTGGATTACTTCTCAGTTAAAATTATGTGGAGAGAAAATCACTGATGCAAAATTGTAAGAAAAAATATTCTCCACATTTGATGCATCCAATATGATTCTAGAACAACAATATTATGTGAAGGGCTTCAAGAAATATTCAGAATTGATTTCATGTCTTCTTATGGTTGAACAAATTAATGAGAAATCATTAGTGACGCCCTACTACTTTTGCTCTATTCCATGAAGCGAATATGGTCGTGGACGTGGTAAATACCATTTTAATTACCATCACCGTAATGGTTATAACAATGACAAGGCTAAAGGAAAACGTGTGAATCACATAAATAATGAAAAAAATTTTGATAAGAGAAAAACCAAGTCAGCTTGCTATCGATGCGCCATGACATGTCAATCGTCACAAACATGTCGTATAACAAAGCACTTGGTAGAACTTTATCAATCTTTTGTGAAAGGAAAAAATAAGGTTGTTGAGACTAATTCTGTTCAAGATGATGACCAAGATGCTAACTTCTAGACTAACGCATATATGGATATGATGATTACATTTGTTTATCATGGAGAAGCAAGAAATGAGATGAAAGAAGAATAAATATATTATCAATTTCCTTGTCTTTCCCGTTATTGTTCGTGTATAACATATTGGTAATTACTTTGTTTGGTATTAATGCTCTTACTATATTTTGATGTGCTTATTTTTAATATATGAAAAAAATCTCAAATTAGTATTAGTTTTTTATACATTTTTTATTTTTCATAAAGATATGGACAGTCAATTATATGGTTCTAAGAACAATGACTCAGATATCTGTCTAATAAGTAGTGCAACTACTCATTCTGTAATTAATAAACAAAAATATTTCTCTTCTTTAAAATTTCAAAAAGCATATGTTAGTATAATCTCTGGTAGTACAAAAATAATTGAAGGCTCCGGAAGAGATCAAATTTTACTACCAAAGGGAACAAAGACAATTATTGAAGATGTGTTATTTTCTTCAAAGTCTCAAAGAAATTTGTTGAGTTTTAGGGATATCTGTTTAAATGGATTACCATATTGAGACAATGAATGAAAGAGAAGTTGAATCTACATTACAAAAATTACCATCACAGGTAACAAATAAGTTGTGGATAAATTGCCTGTATTGTCCTCTAGATTGTACTACACATATATTTGAGTCACTGAAAGTTATCATATCCAGCCAAAAGCTAGCTAACGATTTGAAAATTTGGCATGCCCAGTTGGGCCATCCCGGATTAATAATGATGCACAAAATTATTGAAAAACCATAATTTTTCCCAATCTAGTGGTTTCTCTTGTGTTGCTTGCTTACAAAGAAAATTAATTATTCGATCTTCATATAATAAGGTTGGTTTAGAATCACCGTTATTTTTGGAAAGAATTTAGGGAGATATTTGTGGACCTATATCCACCATGTGGACTATTTAAATACTTTATGGTTTTAATCGATGCTTCAACTAGATAGTCCCATGTGTGCTTATTGTCCTTACGGAGTTGGCACGCTTATTGTCACAATTAATCAAATTACTAGAATACTGCCTTGATCATGTAATTAAGACTATATGTCTTGAAAATGTTGGTGAATTCACTTCTAGGGAATTTAATGATTACTGTATGTCAATTGGAATTGTGGTTGAACATCCGGTGGCTCATGTTCATACCCAAAACGGTCAAGCAAAATCGTTCATTAAACGCCTTCAATTGATTGCTAGACCATTATTGATGAGATATAAATTCTCCATTACTACTTGGGAACATGCTATTTCGCATGCAGCAGTACTTGTGCACAATAAGTTAAGAAGGTATCATGTGTTCTCCCCTATTCAATTGATTCATGGTCACGGACCTAATATCTCCCATCTTCGGATCTTTGGTTGTGCAATATATCTCACTCACTTCCGAATTTCATTGTTGTTGTCTAGTAAAATTGATTTTTATCATACCCGAATTTACCGCAATAAATATTTTACCTCTACACCTAACATCTACTTGGTTCCACCTCCTTTGCCATTATCTTCCATAATCCCATTTGTCTTAACCTTAATATCATCTTCATTTACCAAACATCTATTTGATTTTATTCCTTTAAATTAATCATACTGAAACGACCCGACCTCCATTTATCCAACAAACAGTATTTACTGAGTAACAGTGCCACCACGTGGCCATCATACAATGAAAGAGTAAATTCACAGTAGCAACATTGTCTAACGGACACAAAATCACATTTCCATCACCCGATACGGGAATATCATCATCAGCATAGCGAAAACATTTTCTATGTATTCAGTGACAGCTTATGCAGAACTTAATGCAAGCTAATGGCTGGAAATTTAAATGATCAACTAGCCGAGGTAACGCCGCAACCGCCGGAATGCACTCCTGATTAATGATCAACTATCCTGCATGAACTGTGTGAGAGGTGAGACCAACCACTGTTTCACCAATAAACAAATAAACCGCAGTAAACAAGCAACCGTGATAGCATCGAACCAACAACAGAAACAATAAAGTTAAACAAGCACAACATAGCATCCAAAATCAGACAAACATCCAAACAAGCTCACTATCTAACCACACAGTAATGTACAAAAACCATGATAAGTATCTTATGACAGACTTTTCAATTTTATTATTAGGGCCTCGTCACGTGATAAGTATGGGTCGTGCTTGGTAGCCAGGTTGGCTAACTGTGAATACCCCAAATTTGATCCACTGATATTTTATTGAATTATGAATATATCACTGTCTATGGATTGATGAGATGATTCGATCCTTAAGTGAAATGTATTTGTAATTCAATAGAGTATTAATATTTTATTAATTCGGAATTTTTGGTACATTTAACTTGGAATTATTGAGATGATTTAATGTTGAGTTTGGTGTATTTAAAGGTTTGAAATTAATAAAATGTGGGTATTTAGTTTTTTTAGGCATTTTAATTATTTTTGGACCCAATTGAGATGATTTTGGATATTTAAATGATTAAAAGCTTGAACCAATTAAATATGGATCCTCCAACAATATTAGCCCATCAAAAACACTGAGCTTAGTGGCCTTTTAGTCTAAATTTCATCCAGAAATTCGGATTAAAATAGTTCCTTATTTATTTTTGTTGTTTATGGTATATAGAGTGGAGTGAGGAGGAAAACTAAATTAGGATGAAGAGTGTGGGTAGGCTATAAGTTAGGAGGTTCTCTGGTGCTGAAAACAGGTGAAAAACCAGTTAGGAAGGGCGTGGGATTCAAGCTGGGCCGGAGTAATGAGGGGCCGAGTAATGAGGATCGGAACCGGAAAGGAAAGAACGAGAAAGGAAGCAGGTGCCGACGGATATGGCGACATGACTGCCAGCACCTAGCGGGCTTTGAGGGATGACCACCGGCACATGGCGGACATCGTGAGATGACCGCCATTGCTCGGCGGGCTTCGCTCCCAGTTTTGGCAGTTTTCCGATCTTTTCCTTTTTTCCTGATCCAGGGTATCTACCGTGGGATCTAGGGTTTCAATCCTGAACCTTAGATCAACACCACGTCCAGACCCCTAGAGCACTGTAAATAGGACCCCCATTCACCCTCAAAACTCACCAATTCTCTCCCTTCTCCCTCTATACACACATAAGCTAGGTGCTTAGAAAAATTCCCTAATTCCAAGCTAATGAACCCTTCCAAGGGTAGAAATTTCTTGAGGAATTTCGTGGAAAGGAGTAGTAAGGAGCCATTAACGGCAGGAGATCAAGAAGAGAGGAGGAAGGAGGCGGATTCGAGCAAACCGTTGGAGAAGAAGTGCTAAACCCGAGAGGAAAGTTCCAGTGGAGGCAGTCTCAGTATTTTGGAAATATCTGGAGCTGTAGATGTTGGTTTGCTGCAATCTTGGTGTCCATGGAAAGCTAAGACATAGCTCTACAACTTTTCTGTTCAAGCCAGACAACATTTCTGAAACGCCCCGATCCGTATTTACCATTATACACAGTAAACATGTGGGACCACATGCTATTACAGTAACCACAGAGGTAAGTATCACAACCAACAGTATTAATACAATAAAAGTACATAATACATCAACAGTACTTGTCCCAGCACGGGAACATTATTACAACAAGCACCGAATCAAGAAATAAAATGCAAGCAGCGGAAGTCTTAATACAACACAGCAATAGATAACAGTATGAACATGATGCAACGCAGGATGGATCCGGGCCTGGCAGAGGGTGCGCCACAGCTTGCCTCAAACGTACCTGAGCTACGCACAATCAAACTACGTGACCAGGTCACGCAGGCGAGGGGTGAGTCCGAAGTGCTCACCGGGTAAAATCCATAAGCAAATATACATATACAACAACCGTAAATTATCCAAGTCACATCAACAGCAATTAACTAAGGTTCACACGAACCCTAAATAACACACTCTGTGATTCTAGACACGCTATACCAATTTTTATTATCAGGGCCCCTGTCACTAGTTAAATGGTGGCCGTCGCCTGGTAGTCAAGCTAGCTAGCCCGTGGACCCCGCACTGGTACCTCCACATATAACTGGCACAGATAGGGAGCAGACCCCAAACACACTCTCCCCCAGCGCCTAAAATAAAAATTTGGTACAGACAGGGAGCAGACCCCAAGCACACTCACCCAGTACCATAAAAATAAGACTACCGTCTGGCTGTTCCAACATTTAAGTATGACTTACTAGATGTCTAAGTGTATCCAGTTTAATTATTTCTTTACCCACATCTAGTTACCTAATTTCTATTATCTTCCATTATCACATTATCCCGAGCAGGCTTGCAGCCTCTCCGCTCGTCTGAATAATACAAGCTTATTTCAACTAGTACCCTCGGTACTCTACTCACACAATTTTCACAGCCAACAACAACATAAATATCCTACTCATACCAACATTTCTAATATTACCAATAACATCAACAGTAGCATCAATTCAGCAACATCAACGGCAACAATTTCTAATTAAATTCATCTCACATCAACCATTCACAGCCACAAAGAATTATTCAAGCATATAGCACAGATAATAAACAAACAGCAACTTGGTACTCCGAGCAGTATATAAATATATTTACTTATCCTCACCTTAGCTGATTTTCTATTCCTGATAGTCCTCGAAGTGTTCCGGCTCAGGCTCCTCGGGGTACTGCTCGTTATCAATTCCTAAGTATGTACTTTCCAAAATATTTGATAAAAATAATTATTATTCTTTCCAAAGGTATTATCTATCATAAAATAATCTTCCTAGAAATTATTCACATGTACATATTTCCGGCAATATATCCCATGGTACACATCTTAGGAGTATTCCTATAATTTAACAATTATGTTATAATTATCTTATTTCCATGAAAAGATTATAACAAGATAATTACTTCATTTATTTCCATATAATATACCATATAATCTTTTCCAAGTATTACTCCTTATTATTATTATTATTTCTTATTTTATTCTTTTTTTCCAGAATTTTATTTTCTCTTTTCTTCTTCTTTTTTTTATTAATTCGGACTGGGCTTTACTGTGCAGCCCATGTCCAAAGCCCAGCCCAGATCACAAAACCAGGCACCAGGCCCAAGTCAAGACCCAGACCAGCTACAGCCCCGAGCCAAGCTTGGCCCAGTACCCACGTGGCCCATGGTCTCAACCCAAACCGCGACTCGCTGTACAGGCGGGTCGACCCGCGACCCTTACCACACATCCGGGTCGTCTCTATCTCGAGCTCACCTTGAGCAGGAGGCGGCGGCGCGGTGGCGGACGTGACACGGCGAGGCAGACGCGCGGTGGGTGCGATGTCGCGAGGAGATGCGGCAGGAGAGGGAAGCCGACGGCAAGGAAGGAAAACGCGAGGAAGGAGATGGCGGATTTGGGCAGCTTGCTCGTCGGGTTCGGCGGCTGCAGCAAGGGAAGCATCGTCGCGAGGGAGGAGAAGAACACGGCGGCGTGTTGGCGGTCGGTCGCGCTTGCCGGTGGTGGTGCTGCGCGCGGTGAAGTCGACGCAGGTGGTGGTTGACCGGCGGTGTGGAGGAGAAAAGAAGGTGGTGGTGGCGGTGGTGAGGTGGCGGCAGCCCCTCCCTCTTTTCTTTTTTTTCTTTTTTTTTCTGTTTCTTTTCTTTTCTGGTTTCTTTTTTTTTTTCCTGGTTTCTTAGGTGTGATGTAGGAGACGGGTTGCAGAGGAAATTTTTGCAGAAGAAGGTGAGCTGGGTGGTTTGGTGTGTTTTTGCAAGTGGAGAAATGATGGGTACGAGCAGAATTAAAGCACACAAGTCACGGGCATCACAGGATGGAGACAGAATTTCACGTGCATACAGAAGCAAGGCGGCTGCATAGTTTCAATTATGCAGTCGTGTCCCGTCCGGACCAGAAAATATCTATAATACCCCCTTGACTTTATTCTTGGCCCGATAATTCGAGGTTAAACCTGACTTTTCTGAGATTCCTGGACCCAAAAAATACCAACTTTGGTCCGTAAAATCCGCAGAAAAAATCCCGAGCGTGGGACAGAGCTCGGTTTCAGAATCCGATCCATAATTTACCCTGAAATAATTATCCAAGATTATTTTTATATGGTAAATTACTGTACAAAGCATTTTTACAGTCCCGGTAAAATATAAATTTTTACCCGGGCTGTTACAATTTCGGCCTCCTTCTATCCCGAATTTCCTGTTGAATTTCTGCTCAGATTTTGTTGCGGGAGTGGTAAGCGCATATAAGCGAGAGGAGGGCTACAAGAGGTAACCCGTTCTAATTTTATTGGTTGATTGTTGCTGTTGTGACGTGCTAATGTTTATGTGATGCATCTAAGAACTACGTGAGCTTTGAATCCATGATAGGGGGTACGTAGGCAGTTTCTAGTGGATTGAAACGCAAGCTCAATTATTTATTTATTTTCTGTTTTGTCTTTTAATTTCTGTTTTATTTTTGCTTTGTGTTGTTTGTGCATGGAATGTATTAATCTTTAATTGTACATGATCTCGCCCCAACATGGATGGGTGCCTAACACCTTCTCATCCGTGACAAACCCCCGGGTCCATGTCTTTGGTTCGCTATCGGTTGCCTCATGGAGTCATTGGTTACCTAAGGAAGGTTTTTCCTTGAATTTTGTCCTTCAATAAAATTCAAGTGGCGACTCCAAAGATTTGGATGACGGTTAAGAAGAAGGTGCTGAATACGCCCAATGCATGTTGGGTCGGGTATTCACAGTTGGCTACTCCACTGGGGACATAGAGGGTTTAAGAGATTATGTGCAATCATGGATGTATATATGCCTTTTGTTTGTCATGTACGTGCGTTGCATTCATTGATTATGTCGTGAAGCTTCAACCATAAGAGGGTGAGGGGATCCTGGTCCGGTACATACCGTCCTACGGGGTTATCGGCCAGAGTGAACCCATTTATCGCCGTTTAGCAATGATAGGAGTTAGTAGGCCAGCGACCTCACGCGACGTCCTACGTCACACGTGAGTAGGCCAAGCTATCCCTTAGCGACGGTCTTTTGGCCCCCAACCAATATCTACCCTGAGCATCTCATGCATGATTAATCAATGCATGGTACGTGCATTTTGTTTGTTGTTCTTGTTGTGTTCTTTTTTATTATTGTGACAAACCTAAAAACCAAAAAATTCTAGGATGTCAACATGAACAGGTGAGTCGAGGATGAACTAACGGAGCTAGCAAAGAACCCTAGGGATATTAGCGTGGATATGCGTAAGATGATGAGTTTTTTGGTATTATTTCCTTAGTTGCCGAATGTTTGATTAATTTATCTTGTCTAAGGTAAACCTAGAATCTGCATGCATTGCATTACATGTTTTCCAAACAAAAATTTTGAGCCAAATAGTGTTCTTTTGAACTTGAGAAAAAAAAATTTGTTTTGAAAATAAAAATATATTTTGCGAGTTGATTCCCATCTTGTTTTCGAGAGCATAACAACAAAACTGATGCCCACGCTTATAAGTTTTGATGGCTATGAACCGAATTGATTACCCTACCTCTAGGACACCATGAGTGAAAGCCCAAGTTTTTTCAAACCCACCAACCGATATGATCAAGGAGGACTTTCTTGATAGATGACCAATGACGGTCCTTAGAGTTTTGAAATTTTCTTGGTGTTATTTAACCCGACATTTCTTTTTCGAACACTATGCATGTCTTTTTTAAAAAATCTTGGCGTCAATATCTATGTCCTAGAACAAGTGTCCAGGCCTTTTCAAAGCGAACTTTTCATATGGATGCTCAATAAAGGATATGATTTAGGCCCTCTTTGCTCGAGCCCATAAGTCAACAAAAGCCTGCCCGGTAGCATTATCTCTTGATAAACCCTTCTTGAGCCTATGATGTGATAGCCGAATTTTCTTTGATTCCCACATCAACCAAGCTTTGACCCTTTGAGGCCTCTCTACGGCTATCATCTATCTTTCGTGAATCATGCCCTTTTCAAAATCCGTTGGGAAGATCTCACCATGAGCGTTTATCAAAACAATTTTCGATGACAAGTGCACATGTACCTCGGTTTCTACACATCCAAGACGGTCTATGCAATAAATTGCTTTAAGTATAGTCTAAAATGCCAAAGCGCACACAAGGAGGAATTGCCAAAGTCAGTCACCGGAGGTCATTAAATACATTCAAAGGAGAAAGCGTCGAAGTCCCTGAAGTTGATTTCGGGCAATCCAAATAAAGGAAGAAACGAATGTGTGCACAAGTAATCATTTTGAAGAAAGAAAGATGATCAACTCAAGATTGAATGTCAATAAAAAAGTGCACTTTGAGAATACTCTGGTAGAACCTCATCCTTCCTTCATGTGATTTTGAACTTTGAATCCTTCATTATCCTCTTTTTTATGAACCTTTACACATGACCCTAGTACAACCTTTGTTGAAAGACCTATTGATCCTTTTGAGAGTATCTACATACAATAGTGGAGTTTAGGCCTGAAATATGGGATTTCTTTTTCAAAAGATCTTCATGATGCCAATTTGTACTCGCATATGGGATTTTTCTCGGGTTTTCTTCTAAAATGTTTTTATGAACTCTAAAGAGTCTTTGTTGGCTATCTTGATTGAAGTTCTCTCTAGCCAACGATTTGGTGGAGATTTTAACTATTATTTTTGGCCACTCATGAGGTCCTTGTTGAAGAAGAAAACATATTCATGGTCATTAGGAGTCTTTAGCGTGAAGCTTCTATATTTTTTTGATGGGATAACTCGCACCTTTCAAACTGCTTGGCTCGGTTGATTTTCAAGAGTTCATGCATCATATTAGGGGGAATTTGCATACAAAAACATCATGTAGGAGTAGAGAGCACTTGCATCATGTAGGAGTAAAAAGCATTTGCATTTGGGAAAAAAGAAGAAAAAGATAAGACATCATGTAGAAGTAGAAGGCATTTGCATTTAGGAAAAGAGAGGGAATGAGAAAACACAAAAAAACACGTAGAAAGTAGGGGCATTCCCATGCATTTCAGAAACATGATCATGCATCACTTAGACATGAGACTTGGATTCCTTGGACAAGGTAGAATTGTTTGAAAAATAAAGGGGATAATATCGAGAATTCATCATCCTATGTTGACCTACATATCCTAGAGTTGATAGCCGGAGGGGCATGGCATGAGTTATTTAGAAGACATAGATGGTAGACCAACGGGCATGCCATGCCCATACCTGAGAAGTAGGTGGTATACATAAGGAACCAGACATCCTCTGACTCGTTGTATATTGATTGGGCATGGAGCCCTAGGAATAGAAGATGAGCCGTGGGCATTCTCGAGGAGATGTAAGGCCCAGTCTTTTTTTAAAGTTTATGTGTGTCTTGGGCATTCTCGGGGAGATGTAAGGCCCAGTTTTTTTAAAAAAGTTTATGTATGTCTTGGGCATTTAAGGAGATGTAAGCCCCAATTTTTGTTGATAAGATGCGATGAACCATGGGCGTTCTTAAGGATGTAAGGCCCAACCTTTTGAAGAAAAGTTAAGAAGGGCATAGCTGCCCACCTTTTCTTTATGTTGATTATGCCTTGAGCATAGCTGCCTGTATCATTGTGAAGGGCATAGATGCCCGAGTTCTTAACTTAGTTGCATAAAGGGCATAGCTGCCCGTGTCTTTGAGTTTGTTTGCATGAAGGGCATAGTTGGCCACGTTTTTTTTACTTTGATCCTAAGTATAGTTGCCCATGTCTTTTCAGAAAGAATGCACAAAGGGCATAGCTTCCATGGTTTTTCAAACTTTAATGAGGGGCATAGATGCCCTAATTTTTGAAAGTTAAACAAAGGGCATAACTGCTTGAATTTTTGAACGTGAGGGGCATAGCTGTCCTAATTTTTTGAGAAGGGCATAGCTGCCACATTTTTTAAGATTGATTACGCCCTGGGCATAGTTGCCCGTATCATTGTGAAGGACGCAGCTGCCCGGATTTTTTATTTAAGTACATTAGGGGCATAGCTGCCCAAGTCTTTAAGACATATGAGGGGCATAGCTGCCCAGATCTTTGGAGTCGAATTTAAACCTAGGGCATAGCTACCTGATTTTTTTGAAATGGAAAGACATAGCTGTCCGAGTTCATGATTGCATGGTGGGCAGAGCTGTCCGAGTTTTTACTTTTATTTCAAATTAGGGACATAACTGTCCGAGTTTTCAAAATTGGTCACATCAGGGGCATAGCTGCTCATATGTTTTGAGTTTATTGCACATAAGGGGCATAGCTGCCCAAATTTTTGAATTGATTGCACACAAGGGGCATAGCTGCCTGACCTTTTCTTCAATCGATTACGCATTAGGGGGCATAGCTACCCCGAGGTTTTAAGATAATCATGCATCATTAGGCATAGCTGCCCGAAGTTTTAAAATTGATCTTCTCTTGAGGGCATAGTTGCCTAAAATTTTGAAATGGTTACACATTGGGGGCATAGTTGCCTCGGCCTCTTTATCTTATTGTATCTTGGTAGCATAGCTGCCCCAGATTTTGAAACAAAGAATATAGCTGCTCGACACCGAGTCCCCGTGGGAGGATGACAAATCCCAGACCAAACCCAAGTACCCTAGGGGAGGATGATAGTATCCCTAGTTAGTAAGGATGAGATGATTCCTTGTTAACCCTGTAGATGAGATGATTCTACCAAACCAAATACCCGAGTACCTCATAGGAGGATGATAGTATCCCTAGTCAGCCGAGATGAGATGATTCTTGGTTGGTGACCATCAAAACAAACCTGTGTACCCCATGGGAGGACGATAGTGTCCTTAGTCAACCGAGATGAGATGATTTTTGGTTGATGACCACCAAACGAACCCGAGTCCCCATGGAGGACGATAAAATCCTTAGTTAGCCTAGATGAGATGATTCTTGGCCAATGAAAACCAACCTCGTGTCCCCCAAGGAGGACGATAAATCCTTGAAAACCCAGGATGAGATGATTCTCGACCCATGGTACATATATAATCAGCATCAGCATCAGGACCTACTCCGTCAAATTTGGGTATTCTTCTGTCGTTGTTTTGTCTTCAGTTCCTAAAGACTCATAAAAAAGGGGCATCTGTGAACACCCCAAATTTGATCAATTGATATTTTATTGAATTATGAATATGTCATTGTCTATGGATTGATGAGATGATTCGATCCTTAGGTGAAATGTGTTTGTAATTCAATAGAGTATTAATATTTTATTAATTTAGAATTTTTGGTACATTTAACTTGGAATTATTGAGATGATTTAATTCTGAATTTGGTGTATTTAAAGGTATAAAATTAATAAAATGTGGGTATTTAGTTCTTTTAGGCTTTTTAATTACTTTTAGACCCAATTGAGATGATTTTGGGTATTTAAATGATTAAAAGCTTGAACCAATTAAATATGGATCCTCCAGTAATATTGGCCCATCAAAAACACTGAGCTTAGTGGCCTTTTAGTATGAATTTCGTCCAGAAATTCGGATTAAAATAGTTCCTTATTTGTTTTTGGTGTTTATGGTATATAGAGTGGAGTGAGGAGGAGGAAAACTAAGTTAGGAAGAAGGGTGTGGGTAGGCTACAAGTTAGGAGGTTCTCTGGAGCTGAAAATAGGGCAAAACCAGTTAGGAAGGGCGTGGGAATCAAGCTGGGCCAGAGTAATGAGGATCGGAACCGAAAAGGAAAGAACAGGAAAGGAGACAGGTGCCAGCAGATATGGCGACATGACCGCCAGCACCTGGCAGTCCTGGAGGGATGACCGCCGACACGTGGCGGACATCGCGAGATGACCTCCATTGCTTGGCGGGCTTCACTCCCAGATCTGGCAGTTTTCCGATCTTTTCCATTTTGCTTGATCCAGGGTACCTACCGTTAGATCTAGGGTTTCAATCCTGACCCTTAGATCAACACCACGTCCAGAATTCCAAAGCACTATAAATAGGACCCCCATTCACCCTCAAAACTTACCAATTCTCTCCCTTCTTCTTCTATACACACATAAGCTAGGTGCTTTTAAAAATTCTCTAATTCCAAGCTTAGGAACCCTTCTAATTGTCAAAATTCTGGAGAAATTTTGTGAAAAGGAGTAGTAAGGAGCCAGTAGCTGAAGGAGATCAAGAAGAGAAGAGGAAGGAGGCGGATTCGAGCAAACCGTTGGAGAAGAAGTGCTAAACCCGAAAGGAAAGTTCCAGCGGAGGCAGTCTCAGTATTTTGGCAATATCTGGAGCTGTAGATGTCGGTTTGCTGCGATCTTGGTGTCCCTGGAAAGCTAAGACGTAGCTCTACTACTTTTCTGTTCAGGCCAGACAGCATTTCGGCCTCCTTCTACCCCGAATTCCCTATTGAATTTCTGCTCAGATTTTGTTGTGGGAGTGGTAAGCGCATAGGAGCGAGAGGAGGGCTACAAGAGGTAACCCGTTCTAATTTTATTGGTTGATTGTTGCTGCTGTGACATGCTGATGTTTATGATGTTATTGTTTATGTGATGCATCTAAGAACTACGTGAGCTTTGAACCCATGATAGGGGTTACGTAGGCAGTTTCTAGTGGATTGAAACGCAAGCTCAATTATTTATTTATTTTCTATTTTGTCTTTTAATTTCTGTTTTATTTTTGCTTTGTGTTGTTTGTGCATGGCATGTATTAATCTTTAATTGTACATGATCTCGCCCCAATATAAATGGGTGCCTAACACCTTCTCATCCATGACAAACCCCCGAGTCCATGTCTTTGGTTCGCTATCGGTTGCCTCATGGATTCATTGGTTGCTTAAGGAAGGTTTTTCCTTGAATTTTGTCCTTCAATAAAATTCAAGTGGCGACTATAAAGACATGGATGACGGTTAAGAAGAAGGTGTTGAATACGCCCAATGCATGTTGGGCCGGGTATTCACACTAACCCCAGTGTACTCCCCGTTAAATCAAATCAAATAAACTCATAAAAAGAAACTATGACACCCCAAGGTCAATGGTAGAGAAAACCCCAAGCCCCTCATAAATGGCCAACAAATCACGTATCACAAGTGGCTACCACCTAGTCGTACCTCTACCTTTCACGTGGCTTCTAGATGTCTAAGTGATGTTATCATAATTTATTATTTTAATTTTTCTTTCCCTTTAATTAACAGTAACGATGTCCATCAAACTCATCATATATCACACATTCCCGAGCAAGCACTCAGCCTCACAGCTCCTCTGGGAAACCAATCCAATACATCAAATTAGGTTACTATTGCTAACGACATCTCAGGGTATACTTGATCACAGTAATTCACTTGGCACACTTGCCATAAGAAAATCAAATGAAAGATCAAGGTGAAAACTCATCGTTACCATCATCATATAGCTCAGCGATATCCATACAATCAAACACAACAGTCATCAGACACACAGAGTCCAGGCATCATAACAGGAAGCACAACAGAATCCAGTATATTATAATCAAGGCAAGTAATGATAATACAAACATATTTTCAAATAATTCAAACACCAGCTCGAGTATCACAGGCACCATACTAAGGTTTATACGTTTATATCCTCACCTGATGCTCCTTATAAGCTTATATCTGCTTAAGCCTCGTTATCCCTATATTTATAACAACAATAATCACTTATGATGCACAGATAAAGATGATCATGCATGATACTGGTTTTGGCAATTATTAATCGGCTTGTCTTATGCTGGTTCCATTTTTATTATTTCTTTAATTATGTTAATATAAAGTCAACCTATCAAATCAGGTGGCAATTAGCTGATTATGTGTTTCCAACCAATATACTGATCATACTCGATTTTATATTAAAACTGAACCAAGCGTCCAAGCCGATATCCCGACCCTTTAGTTGCTCGTGATAATAAAATACATATATTTATTAGGTCTATATATATATCAAGTTATAGCTCAATATTATTTGATAAAATAAATTTAGTAGGATATATATAAATATATCTGGGCCTTTTATTAATATTAGCCCAAGTAGAACAAAAAAAACTGAAAAAAATAAGTAATACCATGGGCCTTTCTAATAGTCCAATCAGAAAATAAAATAAAAGTATAAAATAAAGAAAAGTAAAGTATAAAATAAAACCATAAATTAATTTTCGACTAATTAGTTTAATTTTTTGTTTAACTAACACTGTTTCAAAAGTTCGGGTCCGTTAATGGTTCATGAATAGTCCAAAGGTTCCGATAATTACCCAAAAGTCCATATCAGGGTTCACTGGAAAATACTCGAGACATCGCCGGAAAATTTCGGAGGCATTGGAGTCTCGATGGATTTCGGCCTGTTCACGGCAACAACCATTATTCACCCCGCAACAATTCAAACAAACACCACCACCAACAGTCCACCACCAAAGACACCAACACACACACCATACTCATAGCAACTCTCCGGTGACTGGAACACTACCAAACCACCACGTCAGCCACCCAAAACACTACTACCCACAACAACGACAACAACATTAGCGTCATGCCAACTCGCATCCACCATAATAACAACAAGTAGAAACCCACAACAATCAATTGAGACCTGATTAGCAGCAAAAGCCAGGGAATTAAAAATAAAAGCGAAGAGAAGAAAGGGGAGGTGCGGCCAAAGACTCACCCAACCTTGGCTTCATCGGCAGCGACTCAAGGATAGAGGCGTGAGAGAACAGAGGAAGGGAGAGGTCGGCGGTGCGTTCTTCTCCTCGGTGGTGTCGAGAATAGACTCGACTGTGGCGGCGGTCGCGAGCAGAGAGAGAGAGGAGAGGAGGGTGTGGCGACGATTAGGTGACAGGGGCGTTGGCTCGGCGAGAGGCAATGATGAGGGTGGTGATGGTGAAAGGCAAAGGAATAGGAGGAGAGGCAGAGACGAGGAGGAAGATTGTGGAGTCGGGCAGCGAGGGGAGAACTTAAAGGAGAAGGAAAGAGGAAGAAGACAAGGGGAAAAGGAAGAAAATATCTAGAAGAGAAGAGTAAACGGGAAGAAGAAGGAAGGGAAAATATTCGGGAGAGTGAAGGGGAAGATGAAGAAAGAGTAAGGAAGAAGAAGATGAAAAAGAAAAATCGAGAAGAAAGGAAAATGTGAGGAGAAAGAAAAATAAATGGGAAAAGAATTAAAAGGAAAAAGAAAATGGGTAAAGAGGGAAAGGGGGAACAAGACAAGGAAAAGCTAGCCAGGGAGGAAGAAAGAGTATGACTCTGTGTCGGCAGAATTATTTGTCCATGAATAGACCAAAATACCCTCATGTTTGACTTTTAATCCAATAACGTAACAGGGGCATTTTCGTCTTTCTGAAATTCCGTCCCGGTCCGAAAATACAACTTAAACTCGAAAAATCCAATTATTTCTCCTGAGCGTAGCTCAAGTCTTGGAATTGAAAACCGAGGCTCGGTAAGCTGTATAAAATTTTTGGTAACCCCGCCAAGGCTCGGTTAACAGTGGAGAATACTCCAGAACGTCGCGTATTCCTCATAAATCAGAATCCAAGGTTCTATAATTCACAGTAAAAATCTCGGATTTAACTCAGAGTGGAAAAATTCTTGTTTAGCAGTGATAAAACTTTATTATCTTTCGTAAAAGTCAAAACGACTCGGTAAAATTATAAAAATTTTATCTGGATCGTTACACATACTTATTTGTTTTTATCCTCCTACTTTCATCTATAAATACCCATTCATCCCTTTACATTTCTACCTTAACATTCTACCATAAACTTGACCTCTCTTCTCATTCCTACACACATCTCTTCTCAAGCTCCCTCCATCTTAGTTTAATTATCCTCCATTAACAATACTATTAAAAAACTTGTATTACTAACATCAAGAGTGTATTTCACCTTCAAATTTATAACAACTTTATTATATTGTGGCAAAAAAAATATTGGGCTAATTTGTTTGGACTCTATCCAAAGCTACAAATGAGCTAACTATTCGCTCATAAGTCGTTATCTTATAAAATCAACGCTAAACTTATCTGTAAAAAAGCTTGACACTTAATAAAACGAGATTGAGCTTGGTGAAACTCGATTTTGTTAGGTTGTGAGCTTAGCTTGTTTCGATTTTTATTATGAAATTTGTGAGCTCGAATTGTTTATGTTTATTAAGAAACCTAAACCCCTAAAAAATTCATCAATGGTGTGAAAAATAATGTAAAAAAAATTCTTAAACAAAAATACAAATTTTGCTTAGGACATGGTCATCAATCAATGTAACTGTAACGCCCCGGATTTTCATAATTAGATTGTTTTGGAATTTTCGGAATTTATTCCAATTTTACACTTGAGGTATTTTCGAGTTTTAGTCGAGGAAATAAATTATTTCTTTTCCTTGGAAATGTCAATTTTAAGTTGATATTGTTCATAGTTCGGGTTCCGTGGGAAACGAATTCGAAATCGGGGTGAAACGCGAAGTTTAACGTGGTTTCAATCGAAACTACGTCGTTTTGGTTTAAAAAAAAAAAAGAAGAGGGACGCGTTGACCAGGGGGTTGACCGCGCCTAAGTGGAACGACGGGTCGTCCACTAGGGCGGCCAAACCGTAGCCGCTCCCCTCCTTCTCTTCTCTTTTCTCTTATCTTTTTTTTTTCTTTCTCCCTTTCTTCCTCCTTCTCTCTCCCGACGGCGCCCCCTTCTCCTCTCATCTTCATCTCTCTTTCTCTCTCTCTCTCTCTCTCTCTCTCTCTCTCTCTCTCTCTCTCTCTCTCTCTCTCTCTTTTCCCCTCATCTTCCTCTCCCTCTCCCACGGTTTCCGTCCAATTCTCCTCACCTCTTCCTTGTTGCTTTCACGACGCCACACCCTTGAGCTAGAGGGTCGGTTCAACGCGGACGAGGACGGACGGTGGAGAGCTCGAGGTCGGGTCCACGACAAGCCGCCGTGTCTGGTGAGTGCCGTCGCTCCCGATTCCTTTCTCTCTTCCTCTATTTCTTTTGTTTCGTGGTTCGTGGTTGCTATTTCCGTTTTGGTGGACTAACCCGATTTGGGTTTTCTTCTCTTTTCTTTTTATGGCGGCCGGGTGTGTGTTGTGGTGTGCGTGTGGCTGTTGTTGGTTTGCAGTGGTCGGGATTGGTTGTGCTCGATAGTGGCTCGCCGTCGCGGTGGTCTCCAGCAGCGTGCTGACGAGTTCGGGTCTGTGTGGGTTTGAATCCGGCACCTGCAGTGTCGTTTAATTCCGGTGGAGGTTTGAGGCTTCGGGTTGGCTGTGGACGGATTTCGGGCAGATTTGGTTGAGTTTTCGGGTAAGGATCCATTCTGTGATTTTCTTTTTAATTCGTTTTATGGGTATGTAGGGTGTTGTGTTGTGTAATTGGTTGCTGTGAGGTGAATGTGGGTTGGATGTTTTGTTTCTGGCAGTTTGGGTGAATTCCGGCAAGGTCACCGGAATCCGGCGAGGCTCGGGAATTTTTCGGCGAGGCTCGGGAGTTTTCTGGCGAGGGCTCGGGTTAGGTTCCGACAAGGCAGAATAATTTCGGCTTGAGGGTATCTTTTCTTTGTCATGTATTTAATCTTTTATTCAAGGCATGTAATAATTAACGCAAGTATAATTGTTGTATCGGGTATTAAAGATATTTAGTGGATACCGGGTGCGGGGTTGTGAGTGTGTATAGCCGGGAACTTACCGACACGGGTAGAACCATAGGCCGGGAACATTTGGGCTCGGGTTGATCTTAGGACGGTTTTGGGAAAATCGGGCCCAAACCCAATATCTAACTTGTGGAAAACCCTTGGATTTAAGTAACGGGCTTTGAGCCCAATTTTCATACTTGGTTGATTAAGGACTTAAGGAAGTGGGCCTTAGGCCCGGAATTGAATTTGGACTTAGATGGGCTTTAGGCCCGGAAACCCGTTAAGGATATGATGAATGGGCCATAGGCCCGGGAACTATTTATGGACTTAGTTGGGCTTAAGCCCGGTGGACCTTAGGTCCCGATACTCGGAGTTTAGGTGAGAGAACATCATGTCGGGCTTAGATCTGGGAATTACATAATTGGCTAGCTAGGGACGGGTTTAACTCAGTTGAGCATTTTAGTTATCATGCATGCACGACTTATTGTGATTGTTTGTAATTTATTGTGTGTGCCGGTATTCAGGCACGGGTAACACCTCGGGACCTGGAGGATCTGTTTTGGGAAAAGCTCCACAGGACAATCGTCGTTGAGGTGACATTATATATCTTTTTATGTTTGTATGCATGAGCTTGTTGGGTTGGTCTGTTTGAGTTGCATGCCTGTTTGCTAACATGCTGTGATCCGTATTGTGTGCCTAAGTGTACAATTTGCTTATGAGCGTGAAACTTGGATTGTTATGGAATATAACATGTGGAGTGATTTTGGAGTTTTGTGTGATGTACTGTGGGTCGGAGACCCGGATATTTGTTTGAGTTGATTATTCACACAACCCTGGTAGATCACATCTCTTGGCACACATAAACTCATAACTTGTGAATAAAGATAATGCACAGTAGAAAATAGGCTACTGTGTGCTGATGACCGGTTGTTTCGAGCGGGAAGTGATACCCCTCGGGTTTGCATGCGGGATAGCATGTGATATGCGGATTAGCATATAGGTCTGTAATGACCGGTTCTACCTCCCTCCTTCTACCTCCCCCTTTCTACCTCCCTATTTCTCTCTGTCTCTCTCTCTCTCTCTATGGATATGTTTGGGCTTCGTGCCTGGTTTTATTTGGGTATGCCTGGTTGTCTCATGAGACGGGACCGAGCTCGACGCACACAGTAGGGGGCCCTGAATAATAAATTATAATAAGAAAACTTAACACACAACAGATGGAGAAAATTGAACTGTTTGCTTGAATGTCTTGGCATGTTAGTACTGATTATTGTATGTTTGCATACTTGTCTTGTTTCTCTTCTTTCCTTTCGAACTTGTTTCTGCACACCTACATAATTAGATTTATACTGCTCACTGAGTAGGCGACTCACATAATCGCCAACGTTGTTTTTCAGACTCTTAGTTAGCGTGCAGTCACTTTCTACCCTTCCAGAGTACGGACGTGGTTATCTCAGCAGGTAGCTGTGCTTCTTCTCCCGGTTGGATCCATAGAGCCGACTTGCATCTCATTTTTACTTTTGCTTTATTTTATCTTTGGCTTCCGCTGCATTGGATTTTGATGAGATGTCATTTTGATTTTGTCTATTTTATCGGCGGGTTGCCGGGATTTGGTATTGATGATGTATCGGCAGGATGCCGGGTTGACTTGAGGCTTGTTAAGCCGGTTTTGTTGTTGTTCTTTATGACATCTCGGAATATTAAGAATTTCTTTCCAGATAATGTTTTGGATATTGGATTTAGTGTCCTGGGTTTCAGGGGTATTTAGGTAATTTCCATAAGTTTAAGTATTTTATTATAAAATTGGGACACGGGTGTTTCAGTAACAGCCTGGGTAATTTTTATGTTTTTACCAGTACCGTAAAGTTGTTCTACAATGATTTACCATTGATTTTAATCTTGGGTAATTAATTCATGGCAAATCGGGCATCGGATTCCGAAACCAAGCCCTGTCCCGCGTTCCAGATTTTTCAGCGGATTTTACAGATCAAAGTTGGAATTTTTCGGGTCCAGGAAACTTCAGAAAAGTCAGGTTTATCCTCGAGGTAACGGACCAAAAATAAAGATAAGGGGGGTATAATGGTTATTTTCTGGTCTGGACAGAACCTACCTCACATGCTGCACAGTACTGCATGATTGAGCGCTACTGCCGCCTTCTCCTGTGTTGCCCGTGCTTCACCTTTTTCTGTGCTACCCGTGCCTTACCAGTACCCATGCACGTTTTATTACCTGTGTTTCTTGCTTTTCCCAGTACACTACACTACTGTCACCTTCCCTCATTCTCCTCTGCAAACCCACTGCCTGTACCCATCCTTCACTTCTCTAACAAAAACCCGGTACAAAACCCACCCAGTGCACCGACTAAACCAGAGCTAAACCAAAAAAAGGAAAAAAAAAACACATAGCCAACACCAAAGCTATGTTGTTTTGGACAGCAACCCCATTTCCCTCCTTTCTTCTTCTTTTCTTCTTCTTCCCCGTGACCGAGACCACCACCCACCATCACACCACCGACCGAGCCTCCACCAAATCGCCGCACCATCACCATCCTCCTATCCTTCTCCTTCTCCTCCCTACTGCGGCACTGGCGTGCTCCTTTTCGTTGCAGATCGACGCTACCATGACCACCGTAGCGGACGACGACCCGACCACCCGAGTCCTTCACATCGACGGGTCGAGGTGCTGGGTCGGTTTGACTCGGATGTCCACCTGGGCTGAATGTGATGGCGGGCTTGGGTGTGGGCTAACTGTTTGGACTGCTAGTCTTAATTCATGGGCTGGCAATATTGGCCCAGTCCGTTTTAATTAAAAAAAAAAGGAAATGATTCTGGGAAATATGGAAAAAAAATAATAATGATAAAAATAATATATATTAACGTTTATATTTCTGGGAATAAAATTTGGAAATATATGATATATTACAGAAAAAATATATTTTAAAGAAAGAATAATTATTTTGAGAAAGTAATTTTGGAAAGGATATTATCAAAGAATTATACCGGTATAATAACCAGATATAAGTATAGTATACTTTGACACATGGATAAAAATGGTGAATGATGATGATAACGGAAAAATAACCCGAGGCAGTACCGAGTCGGATCAGTATTTATTTTACGGCATATAGTATTAGTCTAGCATCTGCATATCATCTTATGTGTGCATAATATTTGTTAGATATCATATAGGAGTTGATAACGAGCAGTTACCTGAGGAACCGAACTTGGAATCTGTTGGGAAATTCCATAATTGATAATCGGCTAAGGTGAGGATGGATAACCCTTGATATGTGCCTGTAATATTTGGTTGTGCTTTGTTGTTTGGTTGAACTGCTGAGAAGATCATTGTTGGTTATTTGACTGCTATGGATATTGTTGTTGTTGTTGATAGACTGTGTCATGGACTGGATAATTGGAATGAACTGTGATTTGGATAATTGGAAAATGGAAATTGGAAATTGGAATTGAATTTGAGATGATGATTTTATTGTCATGTGGAAAGTAGTGGTACGACTAGATGGTTAGAGGCTAGTTCTGTGGTGTCATGGTCAGTTTCTTGGTTTGGGGATGTTGATCCCGGTTTGGTGTGGTTATTGGGATGTTGATCCCGGATTGATTTTGTTATTGGGATGTTGATCTCGGGTTACATTTTGGCCTGGCATCCGGAATCAGTTGATAACCAGGCACGACCCTAGCTTGTCCAGTGACGGGGCCCGAAAGATAAAATTGGTAATAATAATAAATATTCTTTTAGCCTTGGCTCAGTCATGATCTGGTTGATTCTCTAATTTGTCTTTTGCTGGTATTTTCTTCAAAAGTATTATGGTTGCCTGCATATCTCTGTTTATCCATGATTGTGCTTAAATGCACCGGTGAGCGTTTCGGACTCACCCTTCGCCTGCGGGGTTTCATCCCGTAGGTTAAGTTTGTTCGTAGTTCAGGTACGACGTTCGACGGCAGCTGCTTTCTTCTCCACCTGACTCCGGATCCATATCTTCGCTGCGTGTGCATATAAGTCTTCCGCTGCTGTATTTTATATGTTGCTGTGTTGCTGCTTTTCTATATTGCCCCTGTTGCTATATCATATGCTTTCTGCTGCTGTTGTTGAGCTAGAGTGTGATGCTTGAATAATGGTCTCCGAGTATGGGTGACAGCTGTAGTATTTGGAATGATGCTATATTGTATTTGTGAGATATACTGTCTGTTCCATCAATAAGAATAGTTTCGGCACGTGTTTACTGTGTCTGGTAAATACGGGTCGGGGCGTTTCATTTTGGTAGCAGAGCAGGCAGTAGGTCATTAGGGACATAACTGTGATTGTATGATTGTTTGTCTGTGCATAAGAACTTTTATGGTATGATATAATATGCATACATAACATTCTCATATAGGTAAGGCGAATGGATCCGGTTGGAGGGAATCAGCATACTGGAGGTCACCTAGATGACGATCAGGTATCGGTACACCAACCGCAGTAAGTTGCGGGAGGTCTAGAACACCATCCTATGGTTCCTTTGGGAGACCCTACGCAGATGTTAAACGTGGTAACTCAGATTCTGCAAAGGCAAGATGCCAGGGATGCTCGTACAGAAGCCATTGAAGCTCGAGAACAGGAAAACCAGCGACCTGTCGAGGATCCGGTGTATACAAAGCTGGAAAAGCTTGGGGCAGAGATCTTTAATGGTGTTACCACACCATAGGATGCTGATCAGTGGCTCAGACAGATGAATCGGGTTATGCTAAAACTCACGTGCAGGAATGACAAGTGGGCCAGAAATGCTGCTGCTATGTTCAGAGGGGTTGCCGTTGATTGGTAGGAGTCTACAACCAGAGATCTGCCAACACCTATCACTATGCCATAGAATCAGTTCATGGAGATGTTCCGAAGGAAGTTTGTTTCTGAGGCGTACCAGGACCAGCTGAAACGAGAGTTTCTGGGGCTATAATAGGGTGCAGAACAGACGGTCAACGAGTATGAGATCAAGTTCAACCGCTTGTCTATCTACGCCAGTGAGTTTATTTCTACTCCGGAGGACAGATGTAAACGTTTCTAGGATGGTCTTCGTTCTGGCATCCAGACAGTCATGGGGTGCAAGGTTTACGAGACTTACCAGGACATGTTATCAGATGCCTTGAGAGCCGAGATTATATGGCTGGGTAATGAAAGAGCAACAGGAGATCCCGTAAGAGGCAATCTGCACAGAGTTCTGGGGGACAGAATAAGAGGTTCCAGACACCAGCCAATCAGTCAGGATATGGGCAGAACCGATCTATACCAGTAAGCCAGGACCGTGGATGGAACAACAACCGAGGCAGTTCTTGGACTCAGTCTAGAGGGACCTCATCCGGGAACACTCGTCCGAGACTTTCTCTGTCTCAGGTGAGGTGCTATGAGTGTAATGAAGTTGGGCATTACCGATATTTTTGTCCCAAGTTGGGAAGATCTGGAGATACGGCACCTGCTTAGATAGTGCAAGCTTTAGTAGCCAATGTTCCTAGTGGTTCTGGAGTTGGCCGAGGCCAAGGCCGTGGAGCTGTTCCTACTAGAACCCAATCAGCCATGAATCAGAGTGCAGTAGTGCCGAGAGAATTTGTGATCACTACTGTAGTTTGTTAAGAAAAAAGACGGCAGTTTGTGTATGTGTGTGGACTACCGACAGCTTAACAAAGTGACAGTGAAGAACAAGTACCCGCTTCCCAGGATTGATGACCTTTTTGATCAGTTACAGGGGGCTACCGTATTCTCTAAGATCGAACTTCGTTCTGGCTACCATCAGATCAAGATTTCAGAGAAGGACATACTGAAGACAGCCTTCCGCACTCGGTATGGACACTTTGAGTTCACAGTAGTTCCTTTCGGCTTGACCAATGCACCTGGAGTTTTCATGTGCTTGATGCACTTGGTCCTGAACGACTTCCTGGACAAGTTTGTGGTAGTCTTCATCGACGAAATCCTGATATACTCCAAGAGTAGGGAAGAACATGAAGAGCATCTGAGGATAGTACTTCAAAGACTGCGAGAGAAACAGTTATATGCCAAGTTCAGCAAATGTGAGTTTTGGCTTGAAGAAGTTGCATTCCTCGGACATGTTGTATCCGGGGATGGGATTAAAGTCGACCTTGCCAAAGTGAAAGTTGTTCTAAAGTGGGATCCACCTAAGACGGTACCCGAAGTCAGAAGTTTTCTTGGCCTTGCAGGATATTACTGGAGGTTCATCGAGGGTTTTTTCTTGATAGCCAGTCCTATGACCAAGTCGTTGAAGAAAGATCAAGCCTTTGTATGGAGTGAAGCCTCCCAGAAGAGTTTTGATGATCTGAAGAAGAAGTTAACATCAGCGCCAATTTTGACAGTACTTAAGCCAGGAGTAGAGTATGTGTTGTTTTGTGATGTTTCAGGTCTTGGTTTGGGAGCAGTTCTGATGCAAGAGGGCCGAGTGATCGCCTATGCTTCGAGACAGTTGAGGCCACATGAGAAGAACTACCTGACACATGATCTAGAGATGGCCGCAGTGATCCTTGCTTTGAAGATCTAGCGACACTACCTGTTCGGAGAGAGATGTCGGATTTTCACAGAGCATAAGAGTCTTAAGTACATCATGACTCAGAAGGAACTTAACCTACAGCAAAGACGTTGGGTTGAGTTGCTGAACGATTATGATTGTACTATTGAGTACCACTTTGGAAAGGCCAATGTTGTAGCTGATGCTTTGAGCCGAAGACAACCAGAAGATGCTTCCACGACCTACTCGATATCCTCTCTTATCGAGTTAAGGAAGATGGGAGTTGATTTGTCAGTGGATGAGACAAGAGCCTTGTTGACCTATATTGAAGTCAAGTCTAACCTAAGAGGCTGGATTGTGGAACTACAAGATGGAGATCCTAACTTGATCAAGCTGAAAGAAGCAGTCTGCAATGGAAAAGAAGACAAGTTTCACATAGCTGAGGATAGTGCACTGATTCTGGAGAAACGTCTACGTGTACCCAGTGTTGGTGAACTGCGTAGTCAGATTCTGGAAGAAGGATATATGACGTCGTATGCTATGCACCCCGGGAGCACCAAGAAGTATCAGAATTTGAGGAGTCATTTTTGGTGGCCGCGCATGAAGAAAGATGTAGCCGAGTATGTGGCTAAGTGTATTACTTGCCAGCAGGTGAAAGCCGAGCATCAGGCTCTAGCGGGAAAGTTGAGATTGTTGACAGTGCCAGAGTAGAAGTGGGAGATGATCTCTATGGATTTTATGGTCGGGTTACCGTTGACTCGGAGACAGCATGATACTATTTGGGTTATCATTGACTGAATTACAAAATCAGCTCATTTCCTTCCCATCTCAGACAGACACCCTGGACAAGTTGGCAAAGCTATATGTTGTAGAGATTGTGAGACTCCATGGAATTCCTTAGTCCATAGTCTCAGACAGAGATCTGAGAATCACATCACGATTTTGGAAGAGTCTACAAGCAGCTTTTGGAACAAAGTTGAGTTTCAGTACTGCTTTTCTTCCTCAGACAGACGGACAGTCAGAGAGAACTATTCAGACGCTGAAAGACATGTTAAGGGCTTGTGCTCTTAATTTCAGTAGGAGTTAGGATCAGTACTTGCCTTTAGCCGAATTCACCTACAACAACAGTTTTCGTTCCAGTATCGGGATGCCACCGTTCGAAGCTCTTTACAGAAGGAAGTGCCAAAGTCCAATTTGTTGGGATGAAGAAGGTCTTCGTTTGATCGTTGGTCCAGATTTGGTCAAGTAGACAGTTGATAAGATCCAAACAGTTAAGCAGAGTATGAGAGCAGCACAGGACCGACAGAAGAGTTACGCTGATAAGCATCGATGTGAGATGGAGTACCAGGTGGGAGAAAGAGTTTTCCTCCGAGTTGCACCATGGAAGGGAGTTATCAGATTCGGGAAAAGAGGGAAGCTGAGTTCCAGATACATCGGGCCGTATGAGAACATGAAAAGGGTTGGACCCTTGGCGTACGAATTGTCTTTACCAGAGGAGTTGTCACGGATTCATGATGTGTTCCATGTCTCTGTGTTGAGGAGGTACAGATCCGATCCGAGCCATGTGGTCACTACAGCAGAAGTTGAGGTTGCAAAGGATCTTACGTACACAGAGATGCCAAAACAGATGCTTGCCCAAGAGGTCAGACAGCTGAGGAACCGTGTTATACCGATGGTAAAGGTTAAGTGGAGCAAGCACTCTACGAACGAGTCTACGTGGGAAGTCGAGGAGCACATGCGTTCTCAGTATCCGCACCTGTTTTCAGCATCGGAGTGAATTTTGGGGACGGAATTCTTTTAAGGTGGGTAGGCTGTAACAACCCGGGTAATTTTTGCGTTTTTACCAGTACCGTAAAGTTGTTCTACAGTGATTTACCATTGATTTTAATCTTGGGTAATTAATTCATGGTAAATCGGGCATCGGATTCCAAAACTGAGCTCTGTCCCGCGTTCCAAATTTTTCTGCGGATTTTACGGATCAAAATTGGAATTTTTTTGGGTCCAGGAATCTTCAGAAAAGTCAGGTTTATCCTCAAGGTAACGAAACAGAAATAAAGATAAGGGGGTATAATGGTTATTTTCTGGTCCAGACAGAACCCGCCTCAAATGCTGCACAGTACTGCATGATTAAGGGCTGCTGCCACCATCTCCTGTGTCGCCCGAGCTTCACCTTTTTCTGTGCTTCTCGTGCCTTACCAGTACCCATGCACGTTTTATTACCTATGTTTCTTGCTTTTCCAGTACTCTACGCTACTGTCACCTTCCCTCATTCTCCTCTGCAAACCCACTGCCTGTACCCATCCTTCACTTCTGCTAACAAAAACCTAATACAAAACCTACCCAGTGCACCGACTAAAACAGAGCTAAACCAGAAAAAAGAAAAGAAAAAAAAAACAAAACACACAGCCAACACCAAAGCTGTGCCGTTTTGGACAACAACCCCATTTCCCTCTTTCTTCTTCTTTTCTTCTTCTTCCCCGTGACCGAGACCACCACCCACCATCACACCACCGACCGAGCCTCCACCAAACCGCCGCACCATCACCATCCTTCTCTCCTTCTCCTTCTCCTTCCTGTCGCGGCACCGCCGCTCTCCTCTCCGTTGCAGATCGACGCCGCCACGACCACCACAGCGGACAATGACCCGACAACCAGAGTCCTTCACATCGTCGGGTCGTGGCGCTGGGTTGAGTTGACCCGGATGTCCACCTGGGCTGAATGTGATGGCGGGCTTGGGTGTGGGCTAACTGTTTGGGCTGCTAGTCTTAGTTCATGGGCTGGCACTATTGGCCCAGTCTGTTTTAATTAAAAAAAAGAAATGATTCTGGGAAATATGGAAAAAAATAATAATGATAAAAATAATATATATTAAGGTTTATATTTCTGGGAATAAAATTTGGAAATATATGATATATTATAGAAAAAATATATTTTAACGAAAGAATAATTATTTTGAGAAAGTAATTTTGGAAAGGATATTATCAAAGAATTATACCGGTATAATAACCGGATATAAGTATAGTATACTTTGACACATGGATAAAAATGGTGAATGATGATGATAACGAAAAAATAACCCGAGGCAGTACCGAGTCGGATCAGTATTTATTTTACGGCATATAGTATTAGTCTAGCATCTGCATATCATCTTATGTGTGCATAATATTTGTTAGATATAGGAGTTGATAACAAGCAGTTACCTGAGGAACCGGACTTGGAATCTGTTGGAAAATTCCATAATTGATAATCGGCTAAGGTGAGGATGGATAACCCTTGATATGTGCCTGTAATATTTGGTTGTGCTTTGTTGTTTGGTTGAACTGCTGAGAAGATCATTGTTGGTTATTTGACTGCTATGGATATTGTTGTTGTTGTTGATAGACTGTGTCATGGACTGGATAATTGGAATGAACTGTGATTTGGATAATTGGGAAAAGGAAATTGGAAATTGGAATTGAATTTGAGATGATGATTTTATTGTCACGTGGAAAGTAGTGGTACGACTAGATGGTTAGAGGCTAGTTCTGTGGTGTCATGGCCAGTTTCTTGGTTTGGGGATGTTGATCCCGGTTTGGTGTGGTTATTGGGATGTTGATCCCGGATTGATTTTATTATTGGGATGTTGATCTCGGGTTACATTTTGGCCTGGCATCCGGAATCAGTTGATAACCAGGCACGACCCTAGCTTGTCCAGTGATGCGGCCCGAAAGATAAAATCATAGGGATCAACATCCCTAACCAAAATACTGGGACAGACATCCCTATCCAAATTCAAGGATCGACATCCTTATCACAATTTAATATTTAATCCATTTCATTTAATGCCAAAAAACACTCAAGGATAAACGTCCAAAAACCAATCACAATACTGGGATAAACATCCCGACAACAATCAAGACAATGGGATAAACATCCCGAAACAAACCACAACAACACAATACTCAATAGTGCAATAACCATCAAACACAACAACCGAGTAATATAGGCACATAATGAAGGAAATCCATCCTCACCTTGGCCGATTACTCAACTCCGGAGACAATGTCCGGTCCCAAGCCGGCTCCTCGAGAAACTGCCCGATATCCAAACCTATACAACAAAGCAATATATACACGCATAAATGCACATAATCGGTATGCTATGATGCTAAAACTGCGAAATAACCCATCCCGGTTACATATCTTTTATTATTTCCCTTTACCGAAAATGTTATACCGTACGTATATCCGAATATAATTTCGGTACCATACTTTAATTAAAACTCTTTTTCCAAAATATTTTCATAAATTAATTATACTTTCCCAAAATATAATCACCATAATTTTCTGAAAAAAGATAACATATGTATATATATATTTTCTAAAATATTAGATTTTTAATAAAACTATTTACCATAATATAATTACCAAATATTGTCTATTACCAAAAATATATATATATTAATCATATGCTATATGTTATTTCCCAGAAAATATATAATCATAAAAACTTACTCTGAAAATTAAATACAATTTAATATATATAAATTTTTATTTTCTAAAGATAAAATACTTTTCCAACAATTATAAATCAACATAATTATATATATTTCAGAAATATACATAAATATATTTTTCCAAACAAAACAACATATTTATAGAATACTCCAGAAATATATTCAAGGTATATATCTTTTTTTCTAAATAAACATAATACTAATTTTTCAAAACAAATTATAACTATCTTTAATTTTCAAAATCAAGTATATATACATATATATATTTCTTCCCAAAAGCATAATTAAAACTAACTATATTTTCAAAATATAAATATATATATTTTTTCCAAATTAAAACCAGCAAATAAGTTAATATATATATATATGTTTTTTTTTAATTTTTTTATAAGGTCAACCCGGGTCCAGGTTTGTCAATCCAACCCAGAACCAGGCTCGACCCGGTCACGACCCGCCCGTGAAAAACAGGTTGCTCACCTGCAGCGGCGACCGGCGGCAACACAGGCGCGAGGAAGAGAGCGCGGGGTCGGCGAGGCTGAGACGATTCGTCTGGCGGTGGAAAGGCGGCGCTGCGTCGCCGGTGTCGTCGTCAGCGGCAGGGAGAGGGAGATCTGCGGGTCTGCTCGCGGGTCATCGCTCGCCGGCTGCACGTCTCGCGGTGGAAGGCGACGGGGAAGGCGGCGACGAGGTCGCGTCGGCTCGGCGAAGACGATGGTGTGGGCGGTGCGTCGAGAGGCGGCGCGGATCGGTCCGGCGTGCACAGTGACGGGGAGGAGGCGGAGGTGGCGCACCGCTCACGTTATTTTCTTTTTCTTTCTTTTTTCTATTTTACTTATTTTTTTCTTTTTTTTCTTTTCTTTTTCTTTTCTCTATTTTCTGATTGGTTCTTTTTTTTTTTCATTTCCTCTTCTCTGTTCCCCCCCGATCTTTCTTTTTTTTCTTTCTTTCTTTTTTTTTTCTTTTTCTTCTCTTCTTTTTCTCTCTCCTTTTTTTCTTTCTCTCTCTTTTTTTTTTCTTTTTCCTCTCCTTTCTTCCTCTCCTCCTCTCCTTCTCCTCTGCCTTCCTCTATATAAACCGATGAAAACACTGTGCGGCGTGTGAACTTCAATAATGCAGCTTGTCTGCATTATGAAGCGAGTCCGGTCCGGACCAGAAAATAACTAATACCCCCTTAGTTATTTTCCGATGTGATTTTTCTGAGGATTCCGGGACCCGAAAAATACCAACTTTGGTCCGAAAAATCCACGGAAAAATCTCGAGCGCGGGAAAAGCCTCGGTTACAAAAAACGACGCCCGATTTACCTTGAATTAATTACCCATGATTAATTCATTCGGTAAATCGCTGTAAAAAGACTTTTACAGTCCGGTAAAAATCCAAAATATAAAACTGGCTCAACAGCCAAAATATAAACCTCATAAATCTGGCCCTTCGGCCCAACAACAAAATATCACATCCGGCCCAAGGCCCAATAATAACAAATAACAGCACAGCGGAAGACTTAATAACTCACAAAGACACTGTATGCGACACTGATGCAAACCATGGATCCGAGTCCTGTCCAAGGGATAACGTCGCAGCCTGTCTGGAATGCACCAAACCTGTACCATAAATAACTCAACCTACGGGATGAAAGCCTGCAGGTGAGGGGTGAGTCCGAAGTGCTCCCCGACGAAGGATAGACAATCAATATGTAACACTATAATTACTCAAGGTCAAAAACAGGCTAAACAGCCAAACACACCAAAACAAAGACTCGACCCAAAACCGGTCCAAGACCAAAAAGACTCAAATAAAAATTTCAATTTCCAATTTTATCTTTTCCGGGCCCCGTCACGGATAAGCTAGAGGTCAGACATGGTTATCAACATATTCCGGGTGCCAGACCAAATCCAAGAGAACCTAGGGATCGACATCCCAAAAATAATCACGGGATAGACATCCCAAGCATAGACATGCTTATCACAAGTAACCCAGGTCACGGCCACCACAAAACAGTCTTAAACCATCGAGTCATACCTCTACTTATCACGTGACAATTATATTATCATCGTCAAAATCAAATCACAGGGATCAACATCCCTAACCAAAATACCGGGATAGACATCCCTATCCAAATCTAAGGATCGACATCCTTATCACAATTTAATATTTAATCCATTTCATTTAATGCCAAAAAGATTCAAGGATAAATGTCCAAAAACCAATCACAATACTGGGATAAACATCCCGACAACAATCAAGACAATGGGATAAACATCCCGAAACAAACCACAACAACGCAATACTCAACAGTGTAATAACCATCAAACATAACAACCGAGTAATATAGGCACATAATGAAAGAAATCCATCCTCACCTTGGCCGATTACTCAACTCTAGAGACAATGTCCGGTCCCAAGCCGGCTCCTCGGGAAACAGCCCAATATCCAAACCTATACAACAAAGCAATATATACACGCACAAATGCACATAATCGGTATGCTATGATGCCAAAACTGCGAAATAACCCATCCCGGTTACATATCTTTTGTTATTTCCCTTTACCGAAAATGTTATACCGTACGTATATCCGAATATAATTTCGGTACCGTACTTTAATTAAAACTCTTTTTCCAAAATATTTTCATAAATTAATTATACTTTCCCAAAATATAATCACCATAATTTTCTGAAAAAAGATAACATATGTATATATATATTTTCTAAAATATTAGATTTTTAATAAAACTATTTACTATAATATAATTACCAAATATTGTCATTTACCAAAAATATATATATATATTAATCATATGCTATATGTTATTTCCCAAAAAATATATAATCATAAAAACTTACTCTTAAAATTATATACATTTTTATTTTCTAAAGACAAAATACTTTTCCAACACTTATAAATCAACATAATTATATATATTTCAGAAATATACCTATATATATTTTTCCAAACATAACAACATATTTATAGAATACTCCAGAAATATATTCAAGGTATATATCTTTATTTCTAAATAAACATAATACTAATTTTTCAAAACAAAATATAACTATCTTTAATTTTCAAAATCAAGTATATATACATATATATATATTTCTTCCCAAAAGCATAATTAAAACTAACTATATTTTCAAAATATAAATATTTATTTTTTTCCAAATTAAAACGAGCAAAAAAGTTTATATATATATATATATATATATGTTTTTTTTTTTATTTCTTTTATAAGGTCAACCCGGATCCAGGTTGGTCAACCCAACCCAGAACCAGGCTCGACCCGGTCACGACCTGCCTGTGAAAAACGGGTTGCTCACCTGCAGCGGCGACCGACGGCAACACAGGCGCGAGGAAGAGAGCGCGGGGTCGGCGAGGCTGAGACGACTCGTCTGGCGGTGGAAAGGCGGCGCTGCGTCGCCGGTGTCGTCGTCAGCGGCACGGAGAGGGAGATCCGCGGGTCTGCTCGCTGGTCATCACTCGCCGGCTGCGCGTCTCGCGGCGGAAGGCGGCGTCGAGGTCGCGTCGGCTCGGCGAAGACGATGGTGTGGGCGGTGCGTCGAGAGGCGGCGCGGATCGGTCCGGCGTGCACAGTGACGGGGAGGAGGGGGAGGTGGCGCACTGTTCACGTTATTTTCTTTTTATTTCTTTTTTCTATTTTCCTTATTTTCTTTTCTTTTCTTTTCTTTTTTTTTTCTCTATTTTCTGATTGGTTCTTTTTTTTCATTTCCTCTTCTTTGTTTTTTTTTCCACGATTTTTCTTTTTTTTTCTTCTTTTTTTTTCTCTCCTTTTTTTCTTTCTCTCTTTTTTTTTTCTTTTTCCTCTCCTTTCTTCCTCTCCTCCTCTCCTTCTCCTCCGCCTTCCTCTTTATAAACCGATGAAAACACTGTGCGGCGTGTGAACTTCAATAATGCAGCTTGTCTGCATTATGAAGCGAGTCCGGTCCGGACTAGAAAATAACTGGTACCCCCTTAGTTATTTTCCGGTGTGATTTTTCTGAGGATTCCGGGACCCGAAAAATACCAACTTTGGTCCGAAAAATCCACGGAAAAATCTCGAGCGCGGGAAAAGCCTCGGTTACGAAAAACGATGCGCGATTTACCTTGAATTAATTACCCACGATTAATTCATTCGGTAAATCGCTGTAAAAAGACTTTTATAGTCCGGTAAAAATCCAAAATTTTTACCTGGGCTGTTACATTAAATGCATCGGTGAGCGTTTCGGACTCACCCCTCGCCTGCGGGGTTTCATCCCGTAGGTTAAGTTTGTTCGTAGTTCAGGTACGACGTTCGACGACTGCTGCTTTCTTCTCCACCTGACTCCGGATCCTTATCTCTGCTGCATGTGCATATAAGTCTTCCGCTGCTGTATTTTATATGTTGCTGTGTTGAGCTTTTCTATATTGCCCCTGTTGTGTATCATATGCTTTCTGCTGCTGCTGTTGAGCTAGAGTGTGATGCTTGAATATTGGTCTCCGAGTATGGGTGACAGCTATAGTATTTGGAATGATGCTATATTGTCTTTGTGAGATATACTATCTGTTCCATCAATAAGAATAGTTTCGGCACGTGTTTACTGTGTCTGGTAAATACGGGTCGGGGCGTTTTAATCAACAAAGCAAGATTATACGTTTTAATTTTTTAAAATTGTTAATGCTTCTGATATATATGATATAATAGTTAAATTATTAATCAAAAAATATATTTTTCACATAACCTCAACATATAGTTGATAATATAGTTCGTTTATAGCTTAATAAGTCTTTAACTGGCTGAACTTGAGTCAAGTCCAAGCTACAAAAACCTTAACAAAGTGAACTTGAGCTTAATATTTAAGCTCTGTTGTAAATAAATTATAATGAATGTCATTGTTACCATCTAGTAAAATTCATTTATGCTATACTCGAATTTACCCCTAGTAAATTCCTTTACCCCTCACCTAACATCCAATTAGATTTATCTCTTTGGTCATTTACCCTCCATAATTTCATTATGTCCTAATCTTAATGTCATCTTCCTTTACCTAATATCTTTTTGTTTTTATCTTATTAAATTAATCATACTCATTTGTTTTTATCCTCCCATTTTTACCTATAAATACCCCTTTCATTTCCATACGCACATACACCTTTGATCACTATAAGCTTACTCTCTCCAAACTCTCATACACCTCTCTTATTCTCCTCCCTCCATCATTAGTTTATTATTCCTACTTTCATATTATTATTACTTCCAAACGTTGTATTATTATCTTGATCAAGTTTGATCAAGTTTGTATTGTTCAATCAAGCACGAATTCCTTCCTTCATTACAACACGTTATCAGCACGAGTCTCTACCTTATCAAGGTAATCATTTCTAAACCTTTTCTTATTACTACTTTAATCATTTTCTTAATACTACATATATAGTATTAATATAGCTGAAAGATTTATCGAGTAAACATATATATATTCTATTCTATATTATTATCCTACTAATATTACTGAAAGATTTTTCGAGTAAGCGTATATACTATATAATTTCTATTATTATTTCTCTTTATATTTGTTTTATATTTTGTTATTATTTCTTTACTGTTATAATGGCAAACCTTGCAAAGCTTGAGTTTGAGGCCCTAGATATTTCCGGAAGAAATTATCTATCATGGAGACTAGATGCAGAATTGCATTTAGATGCTCAGGGCCTGGGGCATACCATAAAATCCCCTCAAGAAAAGGAAAAAGCCGTATCTATTCAAGATAAAGAAGGGACTAGTCAAGAAAAAGCAAAAGATGCATCTAGTCAAGATAAGACAAAAGCCATAATTTTTCTCCGTCACCATCTTCACGATAGTCTAAAGATGGAATATCTTACTGTCAAAGATCCAGCAGATCTTTGGAATAATTTGAAAGAAAGGTATGATCACCTGAAGATGGTCATACTCCTAAAAGCTCGTTATGAGTGGATGCACCTGAGGTTGCAAGATTTCAAATCTGTGTATGAATATAATTCAGCTGTGTTTCGAATCAGCTCTCAACTAAAACTATGTGTAGAAAATATTACTGATATGGATATGTTAGAGAAAACATTCTTTACTTTTTATGCATCCAATGTGCTCCTGCAGCAGCAGTATCGTGAAAAAGGTTTCACCAGATATTCTGATTTAATTTCTTGCCTTCTGGTGGCCAAACAAAATAACGAGTTATTGATAAAAAATCATGAGTATCGTCCCACTGCTTCTGCTCCATTCCCAGAAGTAAATGCAGCAGTGCATGATAATTCTGGTCGTGGCCGTGGAAAAGGTCGTGGCCGGGGACGTGGGCGTGGACATGGAAGGAACAATTTTAATTCTCGTGACCGCAATATTGGCAAGGCTAAAGGAAAACATATGAATGATGCCAAATATCATGATAAGAAAAATCACGAGACAGCCTGCTATCAGTGTGGCATGATAGGTCATTGGTCACGGGTATGTTGTACAACAAAGGATTTGGTGGAACTTTATCAATCTTCTTTGAAAGCCAAAAATAAGGCTGTTGAAACAAATTTCATTCAAAATGATGACCAAGATGCTGCCTTCCAGTCCGACTCATATCTTGATATTGATGATTATCTTGCTGATCTAGAAGAAGCAAGCAAGAAAATGAAGCAAGAATAATCTTATTGTCTATTTCTTTGTATTTTATATTTATGTCTTTATCTGTTGTTTATTTATATTAATGTTCTTAATGTTTTTTTTAATTTAGAATAAATTTCAATTCAGTATTACTTTCTTATGCATCTTTTATTTTCTTTTATGAAGATATGGACATTCAACTATATGGTTCCAAGAATAATGACTCAGATATCTGTCTAGCAGACAGTGCAACTACTCATTCCGTATTTAATGAACAGAAATATTTCTGTACTTTGAAATTTGAAAAGGCATATGTTAGTAAAATCTCTGGTAGTACAAAAATAATTGAAGGCTCTGGAAGAGCTCAAATTCTACTACCAAAGGGAACAAAGATAATCATTGAAAATGCTTTGTTCTCTTCAAAGTCTCAAAGAAATCTGTTGAGTTTTAAGGATATCCGTTTAAATGGATATCATATTGAGACAATGAATGAAAGAGATGTTGAATATCTCTATATTACAAAAATTACCACTACAGATAACAAACAAGTTGTGAAAAAATTACTTGTATTATCTTCTGGATTGTACTACACAAATATTCGAGTCATTGAAAATTATTATACCCAGCCAGAAGCTGGCACCAGCCTGAAGCTGACTAATGAGTTAAAAAATTGGCATGATCGGTTGGGTCATCCCGGATCAATAATGATGTGCCGAATTATTGAAAATTCATTTGGTCATCCATTGAAAACCCAGAAAATTTTTCAATCTAATGAATTTTCATGTGCTGCTTGTTCACAAGGAAAATTAATTATCCGGCCTTCATATGATAAGGTTGGTTCTGAATCACCAGCATTTTTAGAAAGAATTCAGGGAGATATTTGGGGACCTATACATCCACCGTGTGGACCATTTAGATATTTTATGGTTTTAATTGATGCATCAACTAGATGGTCCCATGTGTGCCTGTTGTCCTCATGCAATTTGGCGTTTGCGCGCTTATTATCACAATTGATCAAATTGCGGGCACACTTCCCTGATCATGCAATTAAGACTATACATCTTGATAATGCTGCTGAATTCACCTCTAAGGCGTTTAATGACTATTGTATTTCAATTGGAATTGTGGTTGAACATCCTGTAGCTCATGTTCATACCCAAAACGGTCTAGCAGAATCGTTGATTAAACGCCTTCAGTTGATTGCGAGACCATTACTGATGAGATGCAAACTCCCCGTTACTGCTTGGGGACATGCTATTTTGCATGCAGCAGCACTTGTGCGCATCCGGCCAACAAGCTATCATAAGCTCTCCCCCATTCAATTGGTTCATGGTCACGAACCTAATATCTCCCATCTTTGGACCTTTGGTTGTGCAGTATATGTGCCAATTGCTCCACCACAGCGAACTAAAATGGGTCCTCAAAGAAGATTGGGAATATATATTGGATATGAATCTCCATCAACTATAAAATATTTGGAACCAACAACTGGAGATTTATTTACAGCGAGATTTGTTGATTGTCATTTTGATGAAAATATTTATCCAACATTAGGGGAAGAAAATAAGCAGCTGGATAAAGAAATTAAATGGAATTCTATGTCATTATCAAGTCTTGATCCTCGAACAAATCAGTGTGAACTTGAAGTTCAAAAGGTAATTCATTTGCAAAATATAACAAATCAATTGCCAGACGCTTTTACTGATATTAATAGAGTGACCAAATCTCATGTACCAGCTGCAAATGCTCCTGCTAGAATTGATGTCCCCGAAGGACAACTAAAGATTGCAAATGAATCTAAAGCACGCCAGAAGTGTGGCAGACCACTCGGTTCCAAAGATAAAAATCCTCGACAGAGAAAAGGAGTAAAGATACAAGATGGCCCCAACAAGGTAATAAAACCACCTACAGAGGTTCAAATTGATAATCCTCTAGAAGAGGATCCTGATATAAATTGTAATGTTCCAGAAGTAACTCAGGTACCTGAAATAAGTCAAAATGATGAGATCTCAATCAACTATATTATGTCAGGAACAAGATGGAACCGACGTGAAATAACCGTCGACGGAATTTTTGCATATAATGTAGCGCTAAATATTATGGAAGGAAATGAGGATCACGAGCCTAAATCAATCGATGAATGCCGGCGTAGAAATGATTGGCCAAAATGGAGAGACGCAATTAAGGCTGAGTTAGACTCGCTCATGAAACGAGAAGTTTTTGGGCCAGTAGTCCCAACACTTGATGGTGTAAAACCGGTCAGTTACAAATGGGTATTTGTGCGGGAAAAAAATGAGAAAAATGAAATAGTGAGAAATAAAAGCACGGCTTGTCGCACAAGGTTTTACCCAACGACCTGGTATTGATTATGAGGAGACATACTCCCCTGTGGTGGATGCAATAACTTTTTGGTATCTAATTAGTCTGGCAGTACATGAAAAATTAGAAATGCGTCTAATGGATGTTGTTGCACCCTATCTCTATGGACCTATAAGCCATGATATATACATGAGAGTCCCTGAAGGACTCAAGTTGCCCGAAGCAACTAATTTCCGGGATATATACTCAATTAAATTGAAAAGATCTTTATATAGCTTGAAGCAATCTAGACGTATGTGGTATAATCGTCTCAGTGAATACTTGATAAAAGAAGGTTTCAAAAATGATTCCATATGTCCATGTGTTTTTATTAAAAGGTCCATGCATAAATATGTCATAATTGCTGTTTATGTTGATGATTTAAATATTATTGGAACTCCTGAAGAAGTTTCCAAAGCCGTGCATTGTTTAAAGAAAGAATTTGAGATGAAGGACCTTGGAAAGACAAAACTCTGTCTAGGTCTTCAAATTGCACATTTAGAAAATGGGATCTTTGTCCATCAGACACATTATACCGAGAAGGTATTGAAAAGATTTTATATGGACAAAGCGCATCCAACAAGTACCCCGATGGTTGTGAGGTCGCTTGATCAAAAGAAAGATATTTTCAGACCTCGAGAAGATAATGAAGAGATTATTGGTCCGGAAGTACCATATCTCTGCGCAATTGGAGCTTTAATGTATCTTGCTACTAATACAAGACCTGATATATCTTTTGCTGTCAGTTTACTAGCAAGATATAGTTCTGCCCCAACTCGCAGACATTGGAATGGGATAGAACAAATTTTTCGATATCTTAGGGGTACAATGGATATTGGATTATTTTATTCATCTGGGTCCAAACCCGATCTAATTGGTTATGCAGATGCAGGTTATTTGTCTGATCCACATAAAGCTCGGTCACAAATAGGCTACTTGTTTACTTATGGAGGAACTGCTATGTCGTGGCGATCCACAAAGCAAAGTATTGTTGCCACCTCTTCAAATAATGCAGAAATTGTAGCCATACATGAAGCTAGTCGAGAGTGTGTTTGGCTAAGATCAATGACACAACATATTTGAGATTCTTGTGGATTGGATAGCGGGAAAGACGTTCCAACAACCATTTATGAAGATAATGCTGCCTGCATTGCTCAATTGAAAGAAGGATACATCAAAGGCGACCAGACAAAGCACATATCACCAAAATTCTTTTTCACTCATGATCTTCAGAAGAATGGTGATATTTGTGTTCATCAGATTCGCTCAAGTGACAATTTGGCAGACCTCTTTACAAAATCACTGCCTACTTTAATTTTTGAGAAGTTGATAATGAAGATTGGCATGCGACGACTTCGAGATATCAAGGGAGGCCAAAATGAGGAGGAGTAGAATACGCACTGCACTCTTTTTTCCTTCACCAAGTTTTTATCCCATTGGGTTTTTCTTGGTAAGGTTTTTAACGAGGTAATTTTTCCAAAGCGTGTTCTACCCAAAGTACAATGACATTCAAGGCGGAGTGTTGTAAATAAATTATAATGAATGCCATTGTTACCATCCAGTAAAATTCATTTCTGCCATACCCAATTTACCCCTGGTAAATTCCTTTACCCCTCACCTAACATCCAATTGGATTTATCTCTTTGGCCATTTACCCTCCATAATTTCATTTTGTCCTAATCTTAATGTCATCTTCCTTTACCTAATATCCTTTTGTTTTTATCTTATTAAATTAATCATACTCATTTGTTTTTATCCTCCCACTTTCACCTATAAATACCCTCTTCATTTCCTTATACACATACACTTTTGATCACTATAAGCTTACTCTTTTCAAACTCTCATACACCTCTCTTATTCTCCTCCCTCCATCATTAGTTTATTATTCCTATTCTCATATTATTATTACTTTCAAAAGTTGTATTATTATCTTGATCAAGTTTGTATTGTTCAATCAAGAGTGAATTCCTTCTTTCATTTTATAACAAGCTCCAGATAAAGATGAACTAAATTTGAATCAGTCGAAATTTGATCGGGTGAGCTTTTACCATTAAAAGCTCGACTAAAGCAAGCGCATTTGCAGCCCTATATCCAAGAGGACTTTGTGTTTTGGGGCAGACAAAATGGCTTTTTCCACAATGAGTTTGGGTTCCGATTCATTTGTATCTCCTTCTCCGAGTTTTAAGTTTCCCGGATTCGTTGTTCAAGGAACAATTTAGGCTTGAAGCCAGTCTTAACTTTATTATTAAAAAAAAATCAAGCATTGTCCTGGCCTCTGTGTTGCACTTCCCTGTCTCGCCACCATTTTATGATCTCTTGGGCCTACATTTGCTTGTAAATGTAAATTATGATCCCTCTCATAGTGTCATCATCATTCCGATGGTCTAGGCCTCTGTCAATACTAGTTACATCCCTCTCATGATTTATGACCATCATTAGAGGCCAGACAAATAAAAAAGATGTAGTTTTGGGCAGAGCCACGAATCCAAAGAAAGTTTGAATTCACTCTAGCTACGCATTATTATTCTTAGCACATAACATAAGGAAAAACTCAGTCGATGGAGAGCAAATCAATTTTTGGAAGCTGATTCCTTTTATTTCTAAATTTGTGCTTCTGAATTATGGTTAGCAATCATTGTATCCTCCTAATATTACGTTAAAGGTGTACTTTCTACCATAAAAAGAATGGTATATACTATACTACATCGTATGGTCACAATACGTTGAAAGCTGATTTCTTTTCTCCATTTGTGCTTAGAATTATTGCTCACTTGTTATACTACCCCGTTAGATTCATTATTGAGGTCCAAACTTTTGATGCTGCTGGCATCTTATCTTACCACACACTAGATAAGCCAAAATATAAAAGCTTGTGTATATATGGACAAAAATATCTTTAAGCATTGAATTCATTTTACATATAGAATTAATACCAAACAAGGATCTCTTCTCAATGAATGAGAGCTTTATATCCAAGTTTTATTTTACTCGTTTGTTCCCCTGCCTGTTATTTTTATGGCGTACATTTCACTTCTTTTAATTTTTTTTACTTTAGGTAATAAATATAAAGGGTATGCTATCAATTTACACACATTCTTTTTCTTTTTCCCCTATCAAAATGAGAGAGCAACCTTATGGCATTTTTTTACAGAGTCTGTGGGAAGGAAATCCCACTTAGCTCCTCATACAAAATGGAAATACAAACATGGAAGGTTAAACAATATAGGAAACTATTGAAAAATAGTGAGTCCACCCATAAGGGGTGCTCACTTAAGCCCAACTGGGCCCAACTAGTACAGTATATAAGCCACCACAAGGGGAGGCTGAGATACTACTCATTATACACATTGTACATCTGTTGGGTAAACACAGATAACCTGCTTACTGCATTTTAGGGTTTAGACCGTGGAAACTAGGAGGCCGATCCGACACACTGTGACAGGCTCCACCGACCAGTGATTCAAGCCGTGGCTCCCGATCCTGACAACGCTTCCGCTTCACTCTTACAGATAAGTCTTCTTATCTATGTTATATATATGTACATGAATTCCTTCATTGGTAGCGGAGCCCTAGGCTTGTTTTCTGGATGATTTTATTGATTTTGTGTAAATCTAAAATCATGGTCTATTCAAATGGATTGATTTGTTCAAGATGAGAATTGATTTGTTCGATTCGGCTCAATTAATTTACCTTTGTTTATTAATTGATTGCTTACTGCTGTGCATTGTTTACTTCAAAGAAAATCATTTTTTTTTGTATCGATACAATACATGATTGTGCCTATGATGTTTTTCTTGAAACAATCTCTTTGTTTCTAATGTAAATACAGATTGTATTCTGAAAATATACAATACACGATTGTATATGATGTTGTTGATTGTATATTTTGTTGGTAATGTTATGATAATAATAATAAGAAAATCTAGATCTGTGTTCTTGGTGGAGAACAATGCAAAACTAAAACCCATCCCCATCACGCTGCACACGGCGGCGGACAGGGCATAGTTGCTGCACACGGCGGCGAGGCGCGGAACGCTGCAGATAGCGGAGAGGCGCAGATCGCTGCTGACGGCGGCGACTCGATTCCCGGTGCTCGAAACGGTGGCTTGCGTTTGCGGCAGTGAATCGACGAGTGAGTCGTCGAGCGTGGCTACTGGGTGACGGCTAATGACTGCTCCGAGGAGCGCGGCCGGGGAAGGCGAACACGACGTTCGTCGTCGCTGAGCCACTCCGTGCTGCTGCGTCCTCGTCGGTCATCGCGACTGGCAGGGGCGGGCGGTGCGGGCTGCAGAGTGCGATTTGTTCGCGTGTCCGGTGGCAAGCACGGCTGAGTTGGTGGCGTCCGTTACCGCTGCATCTTCCCTGGCCGCGGCGGCGTCGTCTGCTGTTGGCGATGGATGAGATCTCCCGTGGGAGCTCCTCCAAGTTGGCGACGGCTCTGTGTTCTTTTGGAGAAGATGATGCCTAGCGCATCCTTTCCAAATCGACGGTTCAGATTGATTCAATCGTGTGGCTAAGAACGATACTTAAATAAAAAAAGGGGCTAAACATTTTAAGCCGAATGAGCCACGGGCTCCTCTTGATGGGCTAATCCTTTTTTGGGCTTATGTAGCCTAGAGAATTAATTGGGTTGGATGCTTTTATGGGCTTTGGTAGCTCATATTAACTGGATTGGACAAATCCAAAGCCCATATTAACTGGATTGGACAAATTTAATGGGCACAAGGCTTATAGACCATTTATATATGATATAAGGTCTTATTACTTTTGTTTTGTATGGCCTATATTAAATTGTTGGTTTAATTACCTCTATTAGACATATGGTCTAAATTCTTTTTTTATATATGGCCTACAAAATAAAATTGGCTTATTTTAGACAAACGGTCTAAAATTATTTTCTTTCTATCGACATATGGTTGAATAAAATAATATAGACTTATTTTAGGCATATGGCATAAATTATTATTTTAATTGGGTTTGAGACTTAATAAAATAATTACAAGTCTAATATTATTTGTAGAAAGAGACCTTTTTTTTAGACATATGGTCTAAATTAAATTTCTTCTATTGACATATGGTCAAAGAAAAACAATAATAATCGATTTCTTTTAGACATATGGTCTAAAAGTTAATTTTATTTTGGGTTTATGACCTAAATAAAATTAAATTGTCTATCTTAGACATACGGTCTAAGTAAGTTTTATTTTATGGGCTTTTGGCCTAAATAAAATAAAATTAATCGAGACAAAAGTCTAGTATTGTTATAGTTTTGGAAGAGATGGTCAATAAAAATAAATTTTTAGACACACGGTCTAAATAAGTTTTATTTTTATATCTCATGACCTTAGTAAAATTTGTCCATTTTAGACATATGGTCTAATTAAATTTTATTCTACGGCATACGGCTTAGAATAAAACTATGAAGGATTCTAATATTTTTCTTAATAGATCCAGATAAAGAAATTAGTCACATGGACTAATTCTTTTGACATAAATTTTGTGTTTATGTTTTATCACCAATAAAATACAATCCAAATATTTGTAGACCATTTTCTTTGTGAATTTGGCACGAGAAATATTTACCCAACGGTTCAAGCATGCGTAATACACAATTACCTGCTTTAATGTTAATTGGTTTAACATTATGAATTAGTTGCTAATTCGTTTAGCATCAATTGTTGGTTGTTCAATTTATAATCCACATGGGATTATAAAATTGTGCTTGACAAATATGTTGTTTGGAGCATGATTAATGCTTAACTGTATTATTGGTTAAGTTAATTTTCATTATGCATTCAACTTTAGGACGATGACTGGGAACATAGTGAACATTCGACTCCGGGTTATACATGTGATTATTAACTTAGTCAATCAAAGCTTAGCATTATATATGTATGTATGTTAAACATTATACTTTATATATGATCTTTTTGTGCATTTTGTTTGTTAAATATTATTATTGTTTCATATGTTATTGTCGCATAGCTAAACAAAAAGTTGATGCTTAATGGCGATAATCATAAAATTTGGAATTTAGTATTCCAGTATGTGCTAGTAGAGCAAAAGTGCTCTTGTGATCATCACTATTGTCATGAAAGTTGAAGACAGATCAGTGCGGCAAACCGTACAATACAAAGTACTATTGTAACAAAAGTGTTGCAATGATGACCAAAAAGGGTCATTTTCCAATGATGAAATTGGATAGTACAAATTAGTACTTTACTTTGCATGAGTTAGCAAACTTTGTGTTTGCAACGGTCTTATTTTGTGTGTATTTGAATATAATTCTTAGTGAATTATAGACTCAGTAGCCACACATTATATTGTATGGAGATGTGATACTTGATCAATATTAAGTCTCACATGGAGATTAAATATTTTGACATGTAAGTGGCAACAATAAGGTGTTGCTTATATACTCATATCATACAAGTTAGTCTTGTGTAACATATGAGATGTGATCTTACATGATATATATCTTTTCTGACATGTCTTGGTTTAATTAGCCATACATGCTTTCATGACAAATTTATAAACTTGATTCTGGATCAATTTTATATGGCTTCAATCTTATTACCGAATAATGCTAGAGTTGGTCATACGGACCAACAGAGAATGCCAACGTTAGCAAATAATATTTGCTTCCTAGCATTATACAAGCAGAATTTTCTGCTTGTAAGTGTTATCTAGCCTATTATTGACCGTTTGGTAAAGTGATTGAAGCAAGGTCTTCATTTCTGTTTGTCCGCTGGACATCTGTGAGTCCGTTTACGTTTGGACTAGGCATCAAGCATGTTATTCATCATTTTTTTCTTCATTATGCCCAATTATATCTATTTAATTTTCTAATTTTTAGAGGCATTAAGCTGTTTCTAAAGCTATATGAGTTTCACAGAAAATTAACTAGATATGAAGATATAAGATCTTCATGCTAATTGTGATTGTTTTGTCGATCCAACAAATGGGTATGTGATGAAATGGTATAGTGCATTTGTTGACTATTCCTAATAATCTATGACAAATGTGTTATAGAGTGACATGATGAAATGCTTCTGTAACGGTTAAGTAAACGAGGGCGCAAACCTTATTGCCACATGGGTAATATTTAATTGGTTACTGCCTATATACTTAACAGTATGCCTGCATTGTCAGTTACAACTACTCTACATATGTTATGGAGTAGAATGCTTCCTACCAATTGTTTTAGTAACCTTGGGAGTTATGCTACTTATAAATATTATTCCTCTCTACCTGACAAGATGTGCCTTCAGAGGAAGACAAGTGTCTTATGAGATACTTACTAACCTCAAAGGTTATATGTTTATAAGTCAACAGAACAGTGAGAGTGTAGCTGAGTTTAAACCAACAGATGTTATATTCTTTGTGAATGAGTTTCCTAAGAAGGGTGAGGTAGGTTAAGGCCTATCTTTAATTAAGGAAGAGGATTAAGACGTGCAAGGATTACTTTATTCGAGTGGGAGGATTTTTGACAGATGATGAATTAGTTTCTCATCAATAAACTTCCTCATCATCAAGTCCGAATAAAAGTAATCTTGTTGTTCCAAGTGGGAGCGATAAAGATAGATCTTGTTCTAAGTGGGAGGGAGATTAGCGTTTTAATCCTAGTGGGAGCCATGTTGATCCAAATGAAAACAACATACCTGAATCACAATTAAGTGTGATTCTCATAAAAGATTGTCGTTGATGATTTGACATCAAAGATAGTGGGTCTTTTATGATATTCCTACATGATGAGCCTAGAAGAGGCTGCCTCAAAATCCTTCTAAAAAAAAATAGACAAAGGCACTTAAAGAATAGATAGAGTGAATGAGAGTCAATAAAGTTTAGGGACTGGTTGATCTCATTGAAAGACACAATGCCATTAGGAACAAATGTGTTCTCAAAAGCAAGCTTAAGGCTGGTGGCATAGTTGAGAAATTTAAGACTCAACTAAAAGGTAAAAGGTACACTACAAAAAGAGATAGATTACAAGAATCATTCTCGATTTCTGTGAGTTTTACCTATTTATGGATGTTTCTAGCTATTACTTCAAACTTAAACCTTGGATTACGTCAAACGAATGTAATAATACCTTTCTCAATGGAGATTGAATGAAACAGATTGTGTTTCATTAAAGAGGACCACAAATGTATGGTTTGTAGACTTTGAAATCTATATTGGTCTTCTAATCTTGAAGACATGTACCAAGTAAGTTTGTAATTTACATATAGTATGTATATGGCATACTTATAGCTAGAAATAATATAGAGTTTAATCAACAAGGTAAAGAACCTAGTTGTCATCTCAATCGAGATAGATGATATGGATAAAGATTGCATATAATCTTGAAATTAAGATTTCAAGATATTGTTTCAAGAAATTATTGCATTTCTCATAAGAGAATTACACTAATACAGATTTGGAATAATACCATATGCATCAAAGTAATCCTATCTAAACTCCTGTCAATAAATGACATACTTTGAGAAAATGTGTCTTAAGACTCCTGATGAGAGTGATGAATAAGCCAAGTTCCATAGTGGAGCGCAGTCGGAAATTTGTTGTACATTGTGGTGTATGATAAACTAGATATTGGTTAAGCAAATGGCTTAATAAGTAGATATGTCAATCCGACTTAGGCTTAGCACATTACAAGCAGTTAAAAAGGATCATTGATGTCTAAAGAAGCCTACTAATTACATCTTTGTCACCAAGTAAAGAAAAGTCTTTCTTGGTTGAATACACAAGTCTTGATCATGTAAAAGATCTAAATCGTAGAAAAGTCTACATCTAGATATATGCTCTTACTAAATGATGGCGCCATATCATAAAGTAGTAAGAAATGATCATGTGTATTCTTATCTGTGATTGAGGCTAAATGTGTGGCTCTCACTTCCGCAGTGTAAAAGTTATTTGGTTGAATGAGTTCTTGGTTTATGTGATGGATAATGCATAGAACACTGATCTAGTGTTAGTCAACTATGATAGTGAGGCTGCAATTTTCATTGCCAAGAATGGCTAGTTTCACCAAATAAGTAGACATCGAATACAACTATGCAGATGGCATTGTTGTATGCAAGGTTGTGAATGTGAAGTATCTGTCTAAAAGAGACAAGTGATCAGATGCACTGTTTAAGCCTTTACCTTAGGATGTGTTTGTGTAACACATTAGGTATTAAAATTATGTTGGCTTAAGTACTTCACTATATGCTTATTATTTTCCCAAAGTTCACAACCTGTACTTAATGTTCTTGCTATCAATTAAGTTGATTTGCATACATACATTTGGATGAATGTTGTGTACATTCTTCAATTTATTTAAGAGTATGTCGAGTAGACACGAGGTTAGCCCTCTCACATGGATAACCGCCTCCTTATCTTAGTGATAAGTGGAGATGAGACAGATTTTAAGCAAAATTATCAGACGGATAATTTGAGAGCTTGTGGCTTAAAATCATAAATGTCGACTATATAATGACAAAAGGTTATTTTAATGGTGGAATACGTTCACCAAGTCTACTTAGTGGGCCAGATGTGAGTTCAAGTTGATGTGTAGATCGAGGAACTCAAATTTGGACAAATATGGTGTCTAAATATCATCTGTACAACATTCCATATGGGAAAGACAAATGCTCTATGGGAAAGGAGAAAATGTTGTAGCACATGTTTCATACCATGTGTGCGTTTTTGTCGACCAAACGGGTTTAGATAAGTTCAATCTCCGCTTACTGTTGTGTGAGACCCAGAGCCTTTATGGTGGCTCTATCGTGTACCCTCAGAACTCCGATCAGGTACTTGAGATTCTGCTTGATGTTTGCTATCTTAGTGTGTTGCCAAAGGACCATGGACACTGATTCGGTCTGGCGGGACATGTCTAGAAAAGCAAGTCAAGTTGAGTTAAGGGGATCGTGAGAAGAGGAAGATCATTGACCGAAATCACATTAGTTTGTATTCACCGGTGCAGCAACTATGACATACGGTTATAACTGTGAATACAATGCATTTTTAAAAGAGAGATCTTCGGTAGATTTCTAATGTGATTTATGATCTAGAGTACTTGCATACTTTTTGATCTACTTGCAGGTTTATACTTGATGAGAGGCTATATATTCCTAACAGATGTATAGCATTTACCTCTCACAGTATGCTGGTCGCACGGTTCTACTTCCCTGTATGGATGTTCGCAGTTTTTTTGATGAGAATTTGTTTCTCATGATTGTGTTTATGAGCACTCTGTTAGTAATATGCCCAAAAGCCAATCTATGGATGATTGTATTCATGTATACATTTTGAGGTTATGCCTATATATATGATTTTGAGATAATCGCTTGCACATATATATAACCCTAGTGTATATGTATTTGATATGTATATTCTTAAAAGTCCCTAGTCGTTTATTATTATGGTTGGGTTGTAATAATAAAATAAGACTAGCGTATGTTGAGGATTGTATGAGATGCGAATTCTACATACGGGTACAAGATGGGGATCTTGTTGACCGGACCGACCCACATAAGAACGCTACATGGAACGTTATATGTATGTCGATAGCGTTTCTTATAGATGTATTGTCCTCCGACCTGAGATCATCAAGGTATCCAACATATGAATCATGTACTTTGATGTTATTCCTAGTCATCCGTAACTGGGTGGACATAAGGGTAATCATCGGGTATATGACGAGTATGTAGTGGGTTTTGATTGATCAAGAGGGGATTCGTCCGACCTATATAACGGGTATATTATCGAGTAGGTTTCTTGATAGAGTTGAACTGTTAAATGCATGGCCATGCTCGGATAGGGTGATATGATGATATCACGGGTATCCGTTTTATACAGTTAACTCGAGGATCAAGAAACCGAGATTAGACATATACGAGATTGACGTTTCCATGTCTCGGTCTAATCTTGATAATGGGACGAAGGGACGATGACATATTCCGAGGCATAGTGAATCAGTTCTGATCTTGTCGTTCGGGTAGCAATGATGTGTTGCTAGACGCTGCTCTTTGTTTATGATTGTAAAATGAGATTTTACAATCATTGCCGGACGTTACAAGTGCCTACAGGGTCACACACATAGAACCGATGATTCGGGCAGGTGGTTGAACCATGGTTGTACCAGGTATGGTTGGTCCGTGGTTGAACCGTGGTTGGACCATGGTTGAACCAGGGCCGGTTTTGGCATCAATAATTGTCAGAATTATTGATGAAACATGCTTAGGTGGAGGTGTTAGGTCTGATGGGATTAGTGGGAGACAATGGTGGTAATGGTCATCACCATTGGTCCACCATGTTGGCCATTAGACTTAACTAATGTGGAAAAATGAGTGGTGTAGTGTGTGTGGCTTGTGACCAGATCATTCACCTCATTCTCAGCCCCTTGACCACGTTTTTGGCAGCCCCAAAAACTCCCTGAAAATACCTCCCTTCAGTTCTTCTTCTTTGTGAAAGAAGCAAGAGCATAAGCATTCCAAAACACCCCAAACACACACTAGCTCCTACCTTGTTGCTAGCACATCAAGTGGGAGTGCTCGAGGCTTGATTCGTGTGACGACTTGAAGCCGATCACGGTTCGTGTGGATACCGTAGAGGAGCAGGGCTTCTTCTTGCTCTTACTGATTCTACACGACTATTAGGTGAAAGACCCTAATCTTACAGGTATGCAAATTTTGTTATACGGTTTACTAGCTTCACATGTGTTCTTGGTTGTTTCCCTTGTCTTCCGCTGCGTATCTCCTCTTCGATATGAATGTCATATAGCCTAGGGAAACTTACAGTGGTAGCGGAGCAACTTGTGACGCTCTTAAACCGTGTAAATGATGCATATGTGATATGATCATCTAAGCATGTGTAGGAATCAACTTGTATATGTGATATGCTAGGTGATTTTAAATATGATGTGTTTTGTGGTTATCAAGTGATATGCTAAGTTTTGTTTTGGTATATATGATTTGCCATGCAAATATGTGCATAGGTTTGGTATGTTTTGAGTAAATATGCATGATATGTTTTATGTGATATAGCATGATCATGCCATTTTGTGTTCAATTGAGTATATGAGATATGCATGTTGATTTGTCAAAAGTGTTTTGACAAGAAGCACTTGATTGGTATGAGATATCAATTAAG